>NQII01005202.1:33673-53860 GCA_002778355.1 Clitarchus hookeri | reverse complement strand
CCCCACACCGACAAGGTGGGGCGATGCTCACACCCATATGCCACTTAATTGTTTCGTGCACCAGGAATGTTGCGTGGTGTTACAAACTGTAACCAGGCCTTAGCTCGATGTCCTGAATGCTGTTACGGCGACAGAGCTTCAATGGAGAGCTGTGTTCAGAGAGGCGCGGCATGTCGACATCAAACTCAGCTGCCAAGCTAGGAGAAAGAAATTATGCCAGGAGGCGAAACATAAGGAGGTCGGGTAAGAAGGGCATGGTCGTTCATCGCCGCGTGACCCTAGGAAGACTTCTAGGACTGCTACGACTTAAGGCGATGCGTGAGGGCAGCCCTCGTCGTGTTCCGAGCTGACGGTGTGACGAATGAAACAGTCGTAAGTATTCGCCAATAGGCGTGAGGCTTTAATTAGACCTGAGCAGGATATAGCATTTAAACAATCATAATTTTATTGAGCACTTAAAGTAGTCAGACCAATGTATGCTCATTAATAAACCAAATATATTATGTAAGTACTTGGAGTCAGTAAAAGACTAGATTATTATAGTTCTGCTTAATAATTTCAACCACCTCACCGTTGATAATATATCTACATTAACTGGACAGCCATTGGGTAGCTCTAGGGTGACCCAAGACTGTTACAATGCGATCACACCTCCAAACATTAATCCAAGACACGAGACGTGATTGCCGAAACACCCATTGCCTCCACCATTAGTTATGATATTATTTATGGTTGTTTAACCTACCTTAAAGGAGCCATCAGGAGGTAAAACATTTCTCAGATTTAGGTAGAGCAACACAGTAAAATATTGACTATTATTGAACATTACGTATACATTATTTAACATTACGAATGATTTAACTCCACTTGGGGGAGCTGTGAAGAAGAAATAGGCTTCCCAGTACTCAATTCGTGTTTATTGCCATCCCATTTCATAAACAGTAAAATTATTATAAATTCCATTGAACCATACTGCACTGAGAAAAAGGTTTTGCTGAATCAACCAAAGTTTGTTTAGCGCAACCAAATTCATTGTTTGTATAGCGGCAATGAAAATATTTCTTGTTGATACCAAATTATTCCGTTGTTCTTATTTGGTTGCCACAAACAAATATTTTGTTGGCGCAACGAACGATTTGTTTATATCTACGTAAATTAAACAGTTCCAGTTAATATAAGAAATGTTGGTAGCCGAACCGAGATTTGGACCTAGATCCTTAGCACTCAAGCGTTATGCCCTAGCAAGCTTAGCTGAAGTGAAAACTAATCAAGTAGGAGTTTTTTAAATACATATACTTCGAATACTGGAAATTATGCGCAAATGAATATTTCAAGTTTTGCAGATATACTTTTTAACTTCTTGTTGAAATTGTTTTATTAAGACGTTAATGCCATTGTTTGTTACCATGCACAAACGAACACTGTTTCTTACNGCACAAACAAACACTGTTTCTTACCTAATTGAAAAAATAATAGAAAACCACCTCTCGAGCTGTATTTTCGAACGAAAGCAATCAAATGAGTAACGAAACAAATATATGCAGTTGAACAACTAAATAGTTGGGCTAGCAGACTAATTTATTTTTGTTCAACACGGAGGTTTGATTCATACTTTCCTGTATTTTGTTAGATGAACAATATTAATTTTGCTGCTTTGGAAGTTTTATTTTCTGAACAAAATATTTGGTTGTGGCAACTAAATGTATTTTTCACCATATACAAACAAATATTTTGTTGGCTTTTCTCTCAGTGTGCTTGTCTGCATATGGCATATATAATGAATAACTCCTGTTATTTTTCCTGGTATCTAATTTGTAAAAACCCCTCGTCATGCGGCAGATGGCANCGAGAACCTCCCTTGCTGCCCGGACAACAAATGTGCCGCAAGTGACCGGCTGCTCCCTTCACAGCTACAAGTCTCTCGACAGATCACAGAATCATATTATTGAAACCCTTGATACAATGTGAAATATACTACAATGTTCTGACACACAGCAATATGACAGGAAAAATATACCAAACCACAAGCACTTAAAGTTAACAATATTTATTCCGTTGCCAACCATACATTAAATACATCTTATAAAACGTGGGTTAGTAACAGTTTCTTTTCACTTAACTTGTCGCCTTAAAAAAAACAGATACAATTTTCGTGAGAGAAATAAAATCATTATTAGATGGCGGTGGTACGTAAAGTGTGTGAAATACCATGAGACTTGCAATGCTTTATATTGAAAACTGTCGACTCTTTAATCAAAAAATCTTGAGTACCACTGCTCCGCAATATAAGTCTACACCGGGCATATATTCACTTTTACGAAATGTCCAAAGTCCTGTGAATGGCAGCTAAACTAATTCGCCAATTTTTCTTCNCCGGGCATATATTCACTTTTACGAAATGTCCAAAGTCCTGTGAATGGCAGCTAAACTAATTCGCCAATTTTTCTTCAGGGGACCCGGTGGTTAGTCTCTCGGTCATTAACGGCTCATCGCAGGTTCGAGTCCTCGTTGGAGCAAGAAATTCCAATGTCTTTCTTGTGACCAGTGATATCTTTGTCTGTTTCTTTTCATCTTTTCACCGAAAACTATCCGTTCACATAATAAACTTTCCCGTTCACAGAGCGACGACAGTAAAAAAAACAAAAACACTTGCACTGAAGTAAGTGAAGAGATTTGGGCGGCTCTTAACATCGAGGTCTCGAAAGCCAATGACGGTGAGGCGATGTGAATATGGAGCAGCACCGGAATGCAAGGGCGGGGGAAACGGGATATCCCTGACAAAACCCGCCGACCAGCGGCATCGTCCGGTGCGATTCCCGCATGCAAAAATCCGCCGGCTAGCCAGTTGGAAATCGAACCCGGTTCGCCTTGGTGGGAAGCGAGTAATCTAACCACTACACCACCGCGGCCCCGTGTTGCTCTAAAGGCTGAACCTTTCAAGGGCGCCGCCCGCATGGAATCAACAGTTAATAAGTAATACGGTCACGTTTTATTGAAATTGTCGTTTTATTATGATTATTTGAGTTTCTTGAAGTGTTTTACGTTATTCAAACATTAAATTCCTTTCCTTTTTACACGCAACTACACTTTACATCACCCATCGCTTTTGCACAAACAGTTATATACGATTTTACGTTGTTGAGTGTCCGCCATTTTGCTGAAGCTCTTGTATAGGGGTCAGTATAGTAAAAACATTCCCTAAGGTCTATTACAAACATGGCCCTTGTAGTTTTACAAACGAGTAGTTATACAAGAGAAATATTTGTGCTGTTAGAAGCATTTGTAAAATTACAAACAATTCCTCAGTAATAATTACAAAACTTTTTACAGTGTGTTTACTCGTAAAATTTTTTTTGGTTTTTACGACAAACCAGTTATTTTGTATTGCAACCAGAAAAGCAGCAATAAATAGTGAACATAAATTTTTTAACAATTAGATGACTTTCATTCTAGCACAGCGTAGACAAACGACAGTTATATTCAGAGAAAGTTTCCATATATATATATAATATTTTTTGGCAAAGAAATAACTACACAAGTGCTTTGACTAAATAATGGTTTTTCATGGGAAAAGTTGACTTTCCTATTATTCAATGTATTGGAAAAACGCCCCACAGCTTTCATTCTTTACTGGTTGGCATGCATGCATGAAGATACCATCCCATTTCATTACACCTGTGAGGATTCTGATACTCTAAAGCAGAACGTTTGTGATTTGGCAGCAAATAACTAAACCATTAATAAAACGTTGATATAGGAAATATTCCTGTGTCTCTAATGATGCTTATATGGTTTTCGAGAATGCACGGACACACCGTAAATGGTTTTTGAACCATCGCCCATCGACATGATCGTGAATACTTATTGTGCATGGCATCCGTTAACATCACACGTGTTACGTAATCCATCCATCGTTTTATCAAATATATTTTTAAGTCAAGCAAATCTCCACTATTGGTAGCTTCCTATCTAACTGGTGCCCGTTACACTTCATTTCTTGATATCTGTCGTTTGCGTAAGAAACTAAATGAATGCTCATTTTATTTGACCAATAAGATTTCAGTAAATGAAATACGGGACGTTCATGATTCTTCCGCGAACAATTGAAGCGGGCTCTAAATCCAAAATTTTTATCATCTTTGAAAAAAAAAGTTATGTGTAAAACATCTTGAATCAAAATTGTTGAGTGGTATGATAATAACACTACGCACTCCATTATGAAATGTATATATTTAACTATCATAGCACTCTGCCCCTTCGGACACACTCCATTACACACGTTTCTGGAATCCTTTTCAACTCAACACGAGAATTATGAGCCTAGATATGGCTACCACTTTCCTTCCACAAGAATTTTTCAGGATGTATTAACGTTGTTTTCATGGTAATGTGCCAGGGTATTAGATTCCTTAGTGTAACTGAATCCCAGCGACTTGCAAAAAATAAAAAATATTTTAGCAAAGTTGTGAGCGATATATTAATTATTCTTGTTAAAGCGAAGCGACCGTGGTGTATAACGAAGTTAAGGTGTTACTTTCGAAGAATAAAGTGTACTGTTCGACTAATAGCAAAGCCGGTGAAGTAGAGTGAAGGTTGTGCGTTGCCATGGCGCAGCGTCGTCAACAAGAATATATACGTAAAACCCAAATATGGCAATTTTCAACTAAAGTCACTCACCCCAAACAGCATATATGGGTGGGGAGTGGTGTAGTGGTTACACCACTCGCCTCGCATCTAGGCGAACCGAGTTCTATCCCCAGCGGGGTCAATCGTGCCGGACGACGCGGCTGGTCAGATCTCCCATTTTCCCCCGCCTATGGATTTCTTCGCTGCTCCATACTCACTTCACCCTCATCGGATCTCAGACCACGATACTAAGAGCCGCCCAAATCTTACCTCTACCTCTACCTCTCTCTCTCTCTCTCTCTCTCTCTCGCTCTCTCGTTAAAAGATTACACTAACCACAGAAGTCGCGTTAAGATAAATATTCCGAATCGCATTCGGAAGGACCTGGGATCGAATCCCTGCCCGGCCGTCCTGATTCCGATTTTTCATGATTTCCCTAAATCACTCCGGGAGGACGCTGGGGTGGTTCCTTAATGCGGGCCATGCTCGATCCCTTCTCCGTTCCCGGCTTGCTGAGCAACGTGCCCAGTCTCTTCAATGACCCGCCCTCGACGAGGCTTTAACCACTCCCTACTATATCACACTAAATGTCTTGACTAAATGTCGCAGCTGAGGAAGCGTGTCCTTTGAAAAGCTAGTTTATTCATTTTCCTGAGTTTTCTTTTATTCTGTGGCTGCAAATGCCGACCTCGCACGTCGTGAACTGCTGGGAGAATCGCTTCTCAAGAGTGCTACCACGTAATCTTTAAAAGCTTAGATATTTTGCACGAAAAGGGACTGCCCTTGAAATTGACCACGGCGCTTCGTTTTTTATTTCAGCAGAAATCAAATTAACACCCCCCCCCCCTCCTAAAAATGCGGCTCACTTTACTTCAGCGAACACTTCGCCAGAAGCAGCAACTTTTTCCAACTTCTCTTCGTACAGCAAAAAGATAAAAGTACGCAGCTACGCTAAACACTGTGGACTTTAAAACATTTGTCTTGTTTTTTTTTTCGCCCGTCGTTCCCTGCAGAAAACGTTAATTATTTTCACCCGCCACAAGATAAAATGTAATGGTAGCTGTATTTTTCTCCTGGAATACTAATTTATTTATGGCCTGCGTATGAAAATAACGAAGATTCGCCCTTGTGTGAAATGTTCAAAGCACACGAGGAGAAAAAAAAACATTTCTGGAATACAATTTAAATATTTGCGTTCTGAATATACCATCCTTGGAGTTTTAACAGCGGCTCCACGATACAGTTTTTTTCCCCCTGTTAAAAGTGAAATATAAATGAAGAATTTAAAAATTTTTACTTCCGTGGTATTTTCCGAAAGGTACTTCATTAGTCAACCTGATGCTTCAATTTTACCTGAGCGAGTGCGTTGCGCGTTGCCAACGTAAACGATATTGTATCTTCCCGGATATTTTCTTTTTTAATTGGACTAAAGTTTTCGCAAGTCTAACAGAGTAGTTAAATATACCCTCGCCATTTACTTTTCTAAAATAAAGTAGCGTTGAATATAATGTAATAAGTATCCGTCTACTAAAAGTATACACAATAAACAGGAATATTAAAGTTCATTTCCAAATTGAATGTGTTTTATACTTTATGTAAATAATTTGTTGCCAACTGTAGAAAATAATGCTTAAAACATTTAAATTATAGAAGTTATTAAAAAATTTCTCCAGGCACATCAATATGTAGTACAACTTTTTCAGAAAAATAAATTTAAAATCATGTTTTTTTTTTGTAGTTTTGGTTAATATAAGCTCCTATCACTATATTTGTAGCACAAATGGAATTTCATACATGTTTACTTAATTCAATACTCCCTATGTACATCCCATTCTAATTGAATAAAATAATTCCCTATCACTTAAAGAAAATACCAAAGACTCATCGCAACAACTTGCATAGAAAAATGGAGGGAAAAAATTTTATTTACAGTAATTGTATTTATGTTTATGANGGACTTTAAAACATTTGTCTTGTTTTTTTTTTCGCCCGTCGTTCCCTGCAGAAAACGTTAATTATTTTCACCCGCCACAAGATAAAATGTAATGGTAGCTGTATTTTTCTCCTGGAATACTAATTTATTTATGGCCTGCGTATGAAAATAACGAAGATTCGCCCTTGTGTGAAATGTTCAAAGCACACGAGGAGAAAAAAAAACATTTCTGGAATACAATTTAAATATTTGCGTTCTGAATATACCATCCTTGGAGTTTTAACAGCGGCTCCACGATACAGTTTTTTTCCCCCTGTTAAAAGTGAAATATAAATGAAGAATTTAAAAATTTTTACTTCCGTGGTATTTTCCGAAAGGTACTTCATTAGTCAACCTGATGCTTCAATTTTACCTGAGCGAGTGCGTTGCGCGTTGCCAACGTAAACGATATTGTATCTTCCCGGATATTTTCTTTTTTAATTGGACTAAAGTTTTCGCAAGTCTAACAGAGTAGTTAAATATACCCTCGCCATTTACTTTTCTAAAATAAAGTAGCGTTGAATATAATGTAATAAGTATCCGTCTACTAAAAGTATACACAATAAACAGGAATATTAAAGTTCATTTCCAAATTGAATATGTTTTATACTTTATGTAAATAATTTGTTGCCAACTGTAGAAAATAATGCTTAAAACATTTAAATTATAGAAGTTATTAAAAAATNCTTTATGTAAATAATTTGTTGCCAACTGTAGAAAATAATGCTTAAAACATTTAAATTATAGAAGTTATTAAAAAATATCTCCAGGCACATCAATATGTAGTACAACTTTTTCAGAAAAATAAATTTAAAATCATGTTTTTTTTTGTAGTTTTGGTTAATATAAGCTCCTATCACTATATTTGTAGCACAAATGTAATTTCATACATGTTTACTTAATTCAATACTCCCTATATACATCCCATTCTAATTGAATAAAATAATTCCCTATCACTTAAAGAAAATACCAAGGACTCATCGCAACAACTTGCATAGAAAAATGGAGGGAAAAAATTTTATTTACAGTAATTGTATTTATGTTTATGAAAATTATGAAAAATTCAGCAATTATTTATTGTTTAAAAAAAATTGTTCCTGCGATTTATTACTGCTATTTTGAAAGTTTTTTAAACTTACAAGCTTACATTTCAAATTACTGATGTGTCACATATGACTGAAAATTTGCGACTGTGATAAGAAAACTCCACAACAAGAAGGAATATGTTAGAAGAAATCAGTCCGTCAACGTTTATAAAAATTATTTTTAAAAAATTATAAACAACTTATTACAAAGCAAAATATTATCATTGCAGAAAATAATTTTTTTTAAATAGTTATTACATTTACAAAGAATTTAATGTTTTTTTATAATTAAAAAATAATTTTCGTTGGTGTGNAGAAATCAGTCCGTCAACGTTTATAAAAATTATTTTTAAAAAATTATAAACAACTTATTACAAAGCAAAATATTATAATCGCAGAAAATAATTTTTTTAAATAGTTATTACATTTACAAAGAATTTAATGTTTTTTTATAATTAAAAAATAATTTTCGTTGGTGTGNTTTTTTTTAAATAGTTATTACATTTACAAAGAATTTAATGTTTTTTTATAATTAAAAAATAATTTTCGTTGGTGTGATTTACTATTGCTATGGCCTCACCGCCGTATTGCTCTTCCCGAGGTACTGGAGACTGGAAAGGAGACATTTTGGGCTGCTCTTTACATCGAAGTCTTGTAAGCCGATGAGGGTGAAGTGAGGTTAGTATGTAACAGTGCCGGAATGCAAGGGTGGGGAAAGCAGGAGACCCCCGAGAAAACCTGCCGACCAGCGACATCGTCCGGCAAGATTTCCACATGTGAAAATCCGGGAGTGACCCCGCCGGAGTCAGCCCTGGTTCGCCTAGGAGGGAGGCGAGTAGTCTGACCATTACGCCACTTCGGCCCCTTTCCGAGTTTGCAAAAAACTTTCTCTGAAGCTGGGAACAAGTACGACATCACCAGCCTATTTTCAGTTTTGATTTACTGATGAACACGTACCTATTTCAGCTGAAATAATGATGCCGCCACTATTCTATTCTCCCTTACAATTAAGTGGTAAACACTCCCTGAAGCTGGGAATGAATATCGCGTCATCACCATAATATTCTCCTTTGCGATTTAGTGACACTAAAGCTGGGAATAAATATTACATAACTGCCCTATTCTCCCTTCTGGTTTAATGGTGAACACTAACTGAATCTGGGAATAAATACATCATCACCGCCCTATCCTCCCTTCCGATAAAGTGACGCTTACTGAAGTTGATAATAAATATGGCATTACCGCTCTTTCATCCCTTCCGATTTAGTAAAAAACACTTAATGTAGCTGGAATAAACACGGCATATATTATAAGCGGGATTATTATGTGTTCGGTTTACATGCTCACTAAGATTGGTTGGAAGGTTCTAACACAGCACTCAACTTCAGCTCGGAGATCTCAGGGTGGTACTCATAAAATTTCATTTGCGGTTCCGCAAAGTCCTCGTGAGTGAGAGGGGACTTACCGTCTCTTAAACTTAACTCGCAAGCCGAGCTTATATCCAAGAACGATGTTTGTGGTCTCTATTCTGTTCAGGCGTTTCACAGTCCGGCAGTTTTCTGAGCCCTGTGTGCGAGGCTAGAAATGCAAAATACATTTTTTTTCGGATATCGGCAGCTAGGAACAAGGTTTTAATGTAAATGAAATTGCCCGAAGTACATGTGTGTTATTAAAAATACTTGTAAGTAAGTGTATATGCTACTAAAGTCGGCACAGACGAAAAATGAAGCAGACAACTGTGATTGTAAAATACGAAAGTTTTCACAACTGTCCTTTATATTCTGCCGTGTTATTCTTCGTTCTCATGTGGTGTGAAATTATTAACCTGATAATTCAAAATTTTAAAAGTGAACCCAAAAATCATATGAAATACGGTAACACTACTAATAATATGAGGAGTTATAGGAAAACAGAAATTAGTATTGGTATAAAAGTTTCTTTGCTTGTAGAAGGTTGGTAGTTGAGTGGTGATAGTAGCAAGCATGCAGAATGTTAATGTGAGTTCAAACCCCGATTCAGAAAGATATTGTTTTTTAGTTGTTTAATTATATTCTTTACAGTTCTAGTGTTATGAAACGTATATTATTTTCCTGATGAGACTTTATTAGCAATATAAATAACAATAATTAGAGATTTTGCACATACAATTCATGCTGCACCGATTGAACAGGCGATTATGATGAGACAGTCAATGCTAAAGACGGAATGAATGCAGTAGAGTCGGTTTATAATGTACACATGCAAGACCTTGCGTGAAGTCGACGAACTTCGAAATAAACGGTCGTCGGTTCTAAATACTGATGATCATACAACTCCTGCTACAAAGAAAAGCAAATTTAATACAGAATACAAAACAGGAGGAGAAGATGACCTTGAAGAGGCCATTGATGAAAATTAATATGAAGACAGTGATAGTGCTGAAGACGATGATGGCGATTTTCTCGATGCACTGACACACCCCTCCAACACATTTGATACAACAAGGGTCATGAAGAAGGCTGAAGACGTCGACAATACTGGCAACCTATTTATCGAAAACCCAAATGAATTTCTTGATATATTCAGATATTTGATTGTACTTCAAAAACGCGGGAATATAACGCACATATACGAGATATATTGAATCGTTAGTAAACTCAAGGATCGGGGATATATCGCATTATGTGATAAACTGCTTTCTTCTGACCACCTCCAATCAATTACATTGTATTTACATTCTACTCTCCTACCCACTCACTTATGCTCATTCTGTTGAATGCGATCCACCCGAGATATTGTTTTTTCGTTTGTAATTTGTTTACATTTTCAACGCCAAGGCGGCACTGATGACTCCGACCAACATGTTAGATTTGGTAGGAATTCACGTTTTCTACAAAACTATGTTAACAGTGCGTCGAATGTACTGATCTACGGAAAGGCGACACACTTCAGACGAGGACTGTTGAGTGCTTTCAAGACTTCACGCATATTAGGAACCCCAAGTTTGAGTACTCCAAAATGGCAAAAAAAACGCTTTATCTCGAAATATATGCGCCAGGTACATACAGAACTACTCAAGGGCCCTAAATTGAACCATTCTGCAGACTTTTCATCAGTAAAATAATAGAGCCACCGCTTAAAATCCTACAGGTACACGCAATGCGACGAGTACACCGCGCGTCACTCCATAACCTTGCCCTTAGTGGTGATGGCGTACTTGATGCGTAAAGCAATGTGGCCATTATCGCTCCTGTGCCTCTCTGCCTTGAGCGTGGGAAAAAGCTCGAGGTAGGCAGGAGCCTTAATATTTAATAATGAAATGTAAAGTGTTCCAGCAGCAACATTTTTTTTCTAACCTACTATAAAACTAAGTGTTATATGTTAGTCTGCGGTAGGAACGAGATTATTGCGTCTCAGGGTTAACGCCTTACGCTTACAAGGGAAGGAAGATCATGCAAGGAGACGTGCATCGCGGCAAAGAGGGATTGGGCTTCCCATGGCCGAGTTTGTCCATGAAAAACCTCGCTAATGTACTTATAATTAAACTATATCTAGAAGAGAGAGGGGAAAACCGGCACAGACACCGTAAAAACCCTTTCGACAGGAAATAATTAAAAATTGTTACATGAATTATTAGAAAATGCTATAGGAGAAAGATAGGTGGGTACCATGCTCTTTATTATTGGGATAGGAGAATCTAGTAGAGAGGTGGCGGGGCATCTGCAGCAACATTGTGGAAGATGACCTTGCTTCGCGCCGAAGGCAGCAGTTGCCTGGAAGCCGAAGCCGCAGGTTCGATTGCCACTGCAAGAGGTGTCAGTCCTACGTGGTGGCAAACTCATCAGACGGGAGAGAGAAAGTTTGATGCAGACGGTAATAGAAGCCGCAGAATGAAACCGGAGACGTCGATGGGGTTGGATGCAACCCTCAGACCCACCGCAACCCTCTCACTTTTCTAGGTACGAAGAACAGATCAATTTTTCCTCTGCGTCTGCATCTGACGGCACTTCTGCCCAGGGCCCGCCCTCTCTTGCTCCTTCAAATAGCATTCATGCTCAAACAGCTTCTATATCGATTAATTATCTTCGTAGCCTTATTTCGTTTCCAGCAATTGTTGGCTGTTTCGTGGTGTCGTAAACGACAAATTTTGTCATGCGCGATTCTGATTGGCTGTGCCCATTAAACTAAAAAAAAAATTTGGAATCCGTCCAACCCCGGAACTGGTCAAACATAGCGGCGACGATGTCACTTCAAGGACGTCAGAACCACCCAACTTAATTTGAAGCAGTTTGGTGGATAAATTTGGCAATGTGACAGGGGCTTTATTCCACCTCTCCTCGGTTCTTCAAGCCTCTGTCACCATGTAGATTTTTCCCGTCCAACAGTTTCCAATAAGTTTGGTCAAATAAGGTTGGACACCTGTGGCCTCACTGAAACGTCACAATCGCCGTCATATTTTTCTGGAAATGTTGGATGGCTTCAGTTTTCATCAATTTTTTGAAGTTCGGACTGGTTCTATACTTTCTTTGATGTTTGACGGGCTCCAGCCAATCAGAATCGTGCGCGACGAAAATGGACGTCAAGAAACATCAAAATAACGAACAATTGCTGGAGACGATATAGATAATGAAGATAATTAAATTATGTCGAAACTGTCTGAACATGAATGCTATTTAAAGTGAATATTGTACATAATATTATAAATTCAGGGGCATTAAATTACATTTAGCAAGAAATATCTCTTATGTATGAAATTTGAATTTATTAAAGAAATGAAATTATATCACAAAATTCGTTACATTTCTTTATGTTAATGTATTACATGTAAACAGAACCGGAGAAACTCATATTGGAAATAATTTGTAACTAAAAATTCAGATAAGATGACTCCAGTAAAAATAAATTTGAGTGTGTGATACATTTCCAAACACATTCAAGATTATTTCATAAAATATTTTGGAAGGAAAAATTTAATGGCAGTAATTAGTCTTCAAATTTTATTGCCAAATATATTTGAAGGCAAAAATGTGACAGTATGTTAGGGTCCTTAGAGCGGCATCCTGTGCAACACTGTGCAGGACACGCAGGACTAAATACAACTTAATACGCACGCTACCAAAGTTGTCAGGAAAGTACGATTTATTTTGCCTATCGAAGAAGAGTGTGTATTTTGTAACATCGTAAAATGTTTTATTAAAATATACCTACGTAATTTTTTTAAAATCAAATAATAATTTTTTTTATAAAAGTTTAAACATATCTACATTTTAAATAATTAACTAAGCTAATTTTGCCAAAAAGAATCCTCTTCGTCGTGCAAGTCTATTATAATAATTATTATGGTTGTACTATATAAAAAAATTCTTAAAAACGTTTACGAAAATTTTTAATCATTTATTTTATGCACTACCATTGCAAGCACTAAATTTATCATTTTTATAACTAAAATTAATATGTATAATTTAATTTATAAAATGTGCTTTTTTACACCAGAAAAAATATTTTCACCATAAATTATAGTAATTTTCATGATTGGCTTACAAGGCTAAGCCAGTCTTGCAAAACATAATGAATGAAGCATTCAAAAAAGATATACGCCTAAATTGTGAATAAAAAAATACTTCTACTAACTGATTTTGTAAACACCTAAACAAGAAGAGTCTAGCAAAAAAAATGTACAGCGTAACAAAATATATGCGTTTTTCTTTCATATGCAATGTAAATCGTACTTATGTCGTAAATAAGGTAAGTGTGTGTCATAGTTTTTAATGAAATGGGTACGTAGAACAGTCAGGTGCAGTGAATCGTCGGAAGCCAATCTCCTTCTACCTTAAGGATTATAAGGCAGTCCATTCTTGCGTGAATTCTCCATGTATAAAATCAAAGCAATTGAATTGAAGCTACTTAACAAATATTTCGACAAGGTGTCATTATTGTTATGTATTTGAATAAAGATAACCTTCACATATATTAATAGTTAATGCAATGTATAGTTTTCAAAAATAAATTGTTAACTATCATTCCAATAATAATGTATATAAACCGCAAAATTGTCAAATGCATAATTTTAATAAATTTGAATTGTATGTAATTTTAATGTTAATCTGTATTGACATAATTAATACAAAACCCTCTTCTTAACTATAACCCTAATTTTAATTTCATAAAAGTTATTCTTAAAGATTATTTTAAAAAATAATTTTGTTCACTCTGTATTAATTTTAATGTTATGGAGTTGCAAATATTATTTAATATGAACTTTATACAATTATTTTTGGCATATTTACTGATTTTGTGGTAGGTCAACCTAATTTTCACAATAGAGGACAATTTAAAAATCTGAAACTATAGACTGTGTCAACTATTGCTGTGGATGTTTGACGCAGCAATGAAATCCCTTGTAATTAAATGAACTCTATAAAAATATATTAGTAGTTGAAATTATTTTGGCGCCGCGGTGTGTAGTGGCCAGACCACTCGCCTTCACACCAGACGAACTCGTTTCGATTCTTGCTGGGGTCGCTCCCAGATTCTCGCATGTGGGAATAGTGCCGGATGATACCGCTGGTTGGCGGGTTTTCCCGGGGGTCTCCCGTTTACCCTGCCCCTGCATTCCGGCTCTGCTCCATACATACCTCGCCTCAACCTCATAGGATCTCAATACCTCGATTATTTTCTTGTATTGTGGAGTAACTTCAAACGGTGTACGTATTGCAATTACCTAGTTCTCATATTTTCCGCAATTTCGACTGCGCAGGAATGCTACCTTCGTTTAATTTGGTACTTCGCAATCGACAACGGAAGCAATAAACGACTTCTGAGTGAAAATAACTGATATCAAACGTTGATACGTTGTTGTCCCGCGAGGACACATTAGAAAAATTGAATTTAGCAGTGAAATGCAATACTAAATATAACCGTTTGCAGCGATACATCTTAACTAAGGGGCAGGCTCCATGAAAGTTATGGGTTCATTTTTACACTTCCATAAATACTTTTGTTTTACTCACAGGAATATCAGCAACGACATGCACTTCCAAATTGTTTATTTTAAATGTATAATTTACCGCATTTCTATATGAAAACTGCCTGTAAGATACATACGCTTCTTTCCATTCATACCACAACAAGATACTTAAGTCGGGAAAACATTTCATATACCATCGAATACATTACATGGAGTTTAGCACACTTAATAAGAGTTATCACCAGTATATATGACAACAAAAGTAAATAACGACTCAAATGGTATATTGACAGCTACTTACTGTTTGAATTTATTTATTTTTCATAAAAATTATTTTAAAATTTTTTTTAAAAAATTTAGATATACAGTTAAAATTTACAAACCGGCCAATTCTTCCGGTACACAAACACGTGTTGTAGAATGATATTATAGTTTATATTCCGAGGTCCATTTTTGTAAATGTGATCTTTCGCTGGGTCGTAAACAGGATACTTCCCTTGCGTAATGGCTGAAATTTATAGTTGCNAAAAATATATTAGTAGTTGAAATTATTTTGGCGCCGCGGTGTGTAGTGGCCAGACCACTCGCCTTCACACCAGACGTACTCGTTTCGATTCTTGCTGGGGTCGCTCCCAGATTCTCGCATGTGGGAATAGTGCCGGATTATACCGCTGGTTGGCGGGTTTTCCCGGGGGTCTCCCGTTTACCCTGCCCCTGCATTCCGGCTCTGCTCCATACATACCTCGCCTCAACCTCATAGGATCTCAATACCTGGATTATTTTCTTGTATTGTGGAGTAACTTCAAACGGTGTACGTATTGCAATTACCTAGTTCTCATATTTTCCGCANGGATTATTTTCTTGTATTGTGGAGTAACTTCAAACGGTGTACGTATTGCAATTACCTAGTTCTCATATTTTCCGCAATTTCGACTGCGCAGGAATGCTACCTTCGTTTAATTTGGTACTTCGCAATCGACAACGGAAGCAATAAACGACTTCTGAGTGAAAATAACTGATATCAAACGTTGATACGTTGTTGTCCCGCGAGGACACATTAGAAAAATTGAATTTAGCAGTGAAATGCAATACTAAATATAACCGTTTGCAGCGATACATCTTAACTAAGGGGCAGGCTCCGTGAAAGTTATGGGTTCATTTTCACACTTCCATAAATACTTTTGTTTTACTCACAGGAATATCAGCAACGACATGCACTTCCAAATTGTTTATTTTAAATGTATAATTTACCGCATTTCTATATGAAAACTGCCTGTAAGATACATACGCTTCTTTCCATTCATACCACAACAAGATACTTAAGTCGGGAAAACATTTCATATACCATCGAATACATTACATGGAGTTTAGCACACTTAATAAGAGTTATCACCAGTATATATGACAACAAAAGTAAATAACGACTCAAATGGTATATTGACAGCTACTTACTGTTTGAATTTATTTATTTTTCATAAAAATNAACAAAAGTAAATAACGACTCAAATGGTATATTGACAGCTACTTACTGTTTGAATTTATTTATTTTTCATAAAAATAATTTAAAAATTTTTTTTTTTAAATTTAGATATACAGTTAAAATTTACAAACCGGCCAATTCTTCCGGTACACAAACACGTGTTGTAGAATGATATTATAGTTTATATTCCGAGGTCCGNTGTTGTAGAATGATATTATAGTTTATATTCCGAGGTCCATTTTTGTAAATGTGATCTTTCGCTGGGTCGTAAACAGGATACTTCCCTTGCGTAATGGCTGAAATTTATAGTTGCCATCTCTGAGTTACGGCCTACGAAAGAAAGCTGTTCGCTTTTCTCCCTTAAAATACAGCATTTGAAAGAAGATTATATACAATTTAGTGCCACTCTACGGCCTATTTTATAGCTTTAGATGATGGCTGAAATTGTTAGATTAAATGATTTTTTTCAGATAAACGTTAAATATCTTCCTTCATTTTTAAACTTACATTTCGATACGGTAGAAGACAGTAACAGTAAAAATGATGATTCATAAATTTTTCCAAGCCATTGTGCTGTAGTCCAAATTAATCAATAAAGAATTTTTCCGCAATATTTCTACATACACTGGAGAATTGGAATAAGTATGTTATATCTGTTGGCGTCACTAGACGGTACAATATAGCTGATATCGCTGTCAAAATAATACAAAAAGTTTTTTAATAAAAGTCCGAAAAAAATAATTTCAATTATAAAATTATGGTATTTGGAGCTTTCAGTGACATTGGAATTTCAGTAGCTTCCACATTCTCCCTGTTTTTTTTTAAATGATATTACTTACACAATTTTAATCCTTTCGGAAAGAAATTTACTCCTAGAACATCTATCATGATCAAATATTTCTGAACTAAAAATACCCCACTCAACTGCATTTAGGGGACTTTCTCGTTTTACTTATCTTAAACAGATGGCATAGGTCTGTCTTCCATTATTTGTCAGTCAAAGAAACTGCTATTGCAGAGTCGTGCTTAGGAAAATATTTAACCTTGCGCCTATGATTGTGTTCTACCTCACGAACCCCATTTCTGGTAAGAGATTTATTCGGCCGTAAACGTAAATGTGTTCTCTGAAATGACGCTCCTCAATTCATGTTGCCAGAGTTTAAAGATTTTGGATTCAGTAGTTTACAGCAGACGTACGTCATGATGGACAGTATTCAAGTAATATTCAATGTAATAAGTTACCGATATAACCAGTCTACTTTATTCTACATAAGCAGTTCCGATTAAGTTTTCCAAGGTTTAGAAAGTCAGAGTTTTTATGGTTAAAAAACTGCCTCGGCAGAAGAAATTTTCCCTCTAGTTTTGGTGGTAATCGGTCGAGTAGTTCGTGAGATATGCTGTAGAACCGTAACAATCATTGTTTTTGTTGGCAATGATACAGAGTAGGTGACTATCCAGATATGAAACAGTCGCTCACACCGCGAACTCCAGACGCACACGGAGGCAAAATGGCGTCAATGGCCAGTAACGTGTTGGAACGTTGTTCACCAATCAGCGCCTGGTAACCGATTCGCCAGCCGACAGCCCGGCTGCACGTGGTAGCCAATCAGAAACAAGACCCGTTCCCCTGGGCCTCGCGTGACCAATCAACGATTGGGCGTGCTAACGCCAAAGGAACCACCACGCCATTTCAGTTCTGTGTACAGGATGTCTAAACGACTGTACTGTTCCTGTGAACATACGTCCTACAACGCACTGTGATTGAGTTACAACAAGTTCCCGGTGGAACCGGCGCTGGCCTCACCAAACCTCCCCTCCTGGTGGCCGATACCTATTGAAAGGTTATACCAGAAGCACTTCTTTCTACTGTACGTTAATCTCCCACAAACAAAGAGCTAAATCGGCTCTTTTGTATCGCAGGGTAACACCGGGAACTTGCGTTTTTGAAATCCGCCATGCTGGCCGAACAGAATCTAATTGGAAAACCTAGTGATTTTAATCATGCATACCTAACGCGTACTGCGCGAGTCCTTCTTTCACGTGAAATTAAGCATGGCGGCATTCCCTTAGCACAAACACGGCCCAGTGCACTCGAGTAAGGGACTGGGCTTAGATTTGGGGGACAAACGGTAAACCGGTATTGTTCCCCGCCTCCTCGCCCACCGAGCGCAAAGAGCATAAAACTATACCACACTGCAGACTTTCCGAACCGTCACATTCATGGATGTCGGATGTCGTGTGATTGAGTAACAGGACGATCACGTCACATGTGATACCGGAAGTGTCCTCCGTGTGCAGCAATTACGGCGAGGTAACGCCTCATCAAGGACTGGCGACACCGTTCCGAGATACTTGGGTCATGTCGAACAGCTGCACGTGTGTTATTGAAACGTTGTTCCAAGTCATTTATGTCGTTAACCGGCGTAGCATACACCACACTTTTCATGTGTCCCCCACAGTTGATAGTCCAGCGGATTGAGGTCAGGAGACCGTACAGGCCAATGCACTGGACCGCGACGCCCGATCCAACGTAACAACACAGCAAGTGGAGGTAGTGATACATGTTACTACAATGTGAAACACCCAACTCAAAAACAACGCGTTGTAGGACATATGTTCATAGGACCATTTTTGATTCTTTTGATTACAGGAGTCACGTCCTGAAGTTTGTTACAATAGTTTAGATACATGCTGTATTTACTTACCCTGTCGCAATACGTTTGTATATAACGGACTACTGAAGCTATTGCTTTGTGNTTAGATACATGCTGTATTTACTTACCCTGTCGCAATACGTTTGTATATAACGGACTACTGAAGCTATTGCTTTGTGAGTTTAATACGTGTATTAAGTAATTCGGGACACCGAGATAAGTTTACATAGCCCCTGTTACAGAGCAGATAATGACGAAATGGCCAGGTGGTACTTTTTACGTGGGCATACCCGTTCTGTGATTGGCTGCGCGAGGCTCTGAGAAAGGGCGTTGCGTACGATTGGTTCCCCTCGGGCTCCGATACGTTTCCTGTTGGCTGGCCCCAGTGCAAACAAAGCTTAACCGAGAGTCTAGAGAATTACACAAAAGGGACAGCGTATGGCATTCATACGCACTTAGTTTTATAATATTTTACATGAGAACTTTTCTTTACCGGGCGTTACCAACACACCTATTTTATCTACGGTTTTGTCCATATTAATTACAAATGAAGTATTATAATGCATAGCCAAAATATTAGTAAATATTAAATTTAACCAACAAGAAGTTACTTTTATGTTAACAGAAATATAAAACACTTGTGATAAACAATATATTCATGAAACAACCAAATAAGACGTACATAGGGTGATTTTTAAAATATTTGATTCAAAAAGTGTGCAGAAACCACGAATAAACTATACTTACCTAAGTCTGGGGTAGCGGACGGATATCCCTTGCAAATCGTCAAATTGTCCACCTTAGGCTAGGAAATATGTGAAAGTCAAGTTCCAAAAAATTACAATATCTATACGTAATTTACTTTTTAAGGTGTAGGCCTAATACTAGAGACCTGCAAAATTCGCTTTATTATTTGGCATCAGGCTAAACTTCACAGTACTGTATATTCTTGAGCAGGCGTCGTTTCTCCATTGGCTTGCTGCCTCGATGTGGAAGATACTCCCCTTTATAAAGACTGAATTACACGTGGTCGGGGCAACACGATTGTGAAGCGTTTCATTCATTAGCGCCGAGTTACCCAGGGTGTGTCAAATAAATGATTGTCCAACGCCAAACGTATCGCAAATGCACACGTCTTGAAGGTCAACGTGTCCTCGGGTAATAACGCACGTCCGTCCCCACCGCATTCCGGAGAGCGTGGCAAGCGTTCTCAAGCGTGTGGCGGCAGCGCCCTCGGGCCCCACCCCCCTTCGTCCTACATCGCCGCAGCAGCAAACTTGATTTCGCGATATTACACCGCGGCTTCCCCCCCAGAATATCCTCCTTCCCCGTTGTTCGAGTTAATGTGATTTAGCGCGCTCCTTCACCACAGTTCTCTCCACCCACTTCTTCCAACGTCCTCTCCCTAACCCCCCCCCCCCCCC
>NQII01005202.1:20691-33260 GCA_002778355.1 Clitarchus hookeri | reverse complement strand
CCGAAGTACTTCATCTCTACCTCTGTCCACCACTCAATGCCGTAGGGGCCGCGGTGGCGTGGTGGTTAGACTACTCGCCTCCGACAAAGGCAAACTGGGTTCGATTCCCCGGCGGAGTCACTCCCCGGATTTACGCACGTGGGAATCGAACCGGACGAAGCCGCTTGTCGGCGGGTTTATGTCGTGGATCTCCCGTTTCCCCCTGCCCTTGCGTTCCGGCGCTGCTCCGTACTCACCTCGCTTCACCCTCAGCGGCTCTCAAGACCTCTGTGATAAGAGCCATTCAAATCTCTTCACTTACTCACTCACTCCAATCCCGTAGTAGCGTGAAGCTATTTCGAGTTCGACGCCAGTCGACGAGACTTCCGTGCCATTCGTCAATAGGAAAATACAACGCTATGTATATTTCCACTGTATAGTCGGTTAACTGTTACTTCCAACTTTTCTCGAGCCTTCCTGGAGTTCTAACTCCAGGATATACCTCCGCCCCATGCGAACAAAGCATAACTGAGTCCAGCGTGAGTGAGGTGAAGCGATTTGGGCGGCTCTCAACAGGGAGGTCTTGAGAGCCGATGAGGGTGAAACGAGATGATTATGGAGCAGCGCCGGAATGAAAGAGCTAGGGAAACGGGAGATCTCCGAGAAAACCCACCGACCAGCGGCATAGTCCAGCATGATTCCCACATGCGAAAATCCGGGAATGACCCGGCCAGGGATTGAGCCCGGTCCACCTTGGTGGGAGGCGAGCATGCTAACCGTTCAGTCACCGCAGCCCCTACCGAGTCTACAAAATTACACCAAATGGACAGCGCACCGCTTTCGTGCGCTCTCACTATAACATTTTGCATGAGGACTATTTCTTATCAGATACTACCAACGTACCAATTTTCTCACGGTTTATGTTCATATTGATTACAAAGGATATTTTATCAATTATGAGTAAAATATAAATAACAATTCAATTTATCCAAAAATACGGCAGTTCTATGTCAACACATGTTTAAAACACTTGTAATTTATGGAATACTTAGGAAACAACCGAACACGTATTACAAAGGTGATTTTTTTAGAGGTTTGATTCAAAAAGTGTGTCGAAACTGCGAATAGACTGTGAATAGCTGGCGTAGAAGTTTTGTTTTATGCTTGGCCGACCGAAGACCGACCAAAGACCTACCGAAGACCGACAGAAGATCGACCGAAGGCCGACCCAAGGCCGACCCAAGGCCGACCCAAGGCCGACCGAAGGCCGGATACGACTTATCAACCCTCACCCGCGCTCTCTCTTGGAAATGCGGAGGTATAAGATATAAGAGATTTTCTTTCTTTTTTCTGTTTTTATCCCATTTCTTTCTTTTGACCTTTGCATTGCTATCGTTAACATGCCATCAAGCCACTTCCTTACACTTTCCGGAAGCTGTACTATTTTATGTTTATGCGATTATACTAGTTGTTTAAAAGAAGATGGGCGCTGGCTAAAGGATGGATTGTACGTAATGTCCGAAGGAAAAAAATGTAATAACACACATGGCCGATTCAGTTTCCCTTCTGAGTAATTGCCCTCCGAGTTTATGGCGCTTCGCTACGGTGGGCCGGTACTCGTGACGGATGTACAAGATGGCAGACTTTCGCCGCAGCAATGTGCTTGCCAGTACAGCTGTGTTTGAACAGAGTGGCGGACGTATTGTATCACCTAAATACATATGGCGGCACGTGAAAGCGTGGGTTTTCGGGCACCCCTGTTGCCGTTGCAGATGCCCCACTGCAACGTGTGGACGCGTTCCAAAACATTCGCGCCAACCACGACGTATTGGTAAGGGTGTGATCGTACACAGAAAGACGTCTGCAGGGATGTATTGACGCCCGTGGTGCACATTTTGAACATTTATTGTCGCACGTCAACAACTCTGGGTAGTGTACCTGGCATGTATACCCCGTCCGCCGTAGCAATGTCCCATAGGTTGGGAGGACGATTACGCCAAAGGGAATCTGAATAGGCCATATGTTTATTAACATTTTTCCCTCTAACGATACGTACTATACATCCATTAAGCAGTGTGTGTGTGTTTTTTTTTTTTTTTTTTTAACAATCTGTATACTAGCAATAACTACTTGACTAATTAATAGATATTCTACTTTTGACTTAATCTTACTGTATCGACATCCAGCGGAGAGGGTGGCATCTGGACATATTTTCATCCCCCCCCCCTTATAGGCTTACTTTACTGCCAATGCAGACTGCGTATGAAGAAGATAACCTCAGTAATATAATCGACCGTTTATAGCAGGGCTATTCAATTACCGGTCCGCCGAATTCGTCATAGGGTACCACGATGAAAATATTTTATCATGTGTAATTTTTTAAAAACAAATTTCCGAATATGATAACCTTTTTTTAATATTGACTGTATCTATAAATTAATAGTGTAAAACTTGTAATAAACTGTAATATTAATTCATTTATTACATCTTCACGTAAATAAACTACGTATAAGTGAATTACATGTTTGCAAACAACGAGTGTGGCACTTCAAGTATTGCAAATGTTTGGAAGTAGCCACTTGAGAGAACTATTTGAATAGCTCTGGTTTGTAATGTGCAACTTTAGGGATAAGAATATTTGCGTTGATAATGATAGCAGCAAAACCAGGAAAAATAAATGTGATTTTATTTGTGTTTCATAGCTGTTAACTGAACGTCTTTACCTGTTTATAGTTAATCTAAAATGCAGAAGGGCAAGAGAAGAAGCATTACTTTCATCGTGTCAACAATTTGACAGGAAATTGTATTGAACAATAACAGCATGCGGAAATTACCGCAGAGCGTAAGGCGAGAACTTTAGCAAAAATATCTGCGCGACTCCTTGCGAATATATTCTTACTCAGACGTGAATACAAACAATCTAAATGGATCTAACCACTTTTCTCATAGGTGCTTCTGTGACTGTGTTTTCCTTAAATATCATATGTACCTGAGATAATTAAACTCGTAAGTAAACGACCAGTTCAAATTATCCATTAAGGAGGAACCCAAATTTGGAAATGCCATAGATTATAATGACTAAACTTTTTGAAATGCTGTAAAAAGATACCTATAGACAATTCAAAAACGCATATATGCTTCTTTAACTATTAATTACAGTTCTGCAATTTTTCAAGTAAAGATAACTTTTATTTTCTAAGCGTACTCACGGATTATGTGAGATCTTCAAAACAGGTATACTTAGTTCCTGATATTAAATACCGAATACTGAAAAACATTTTTGATAGTTCTTTCAGGTGATTCAAAGGTATTCCTGACACTCGTAGTCTTCTAAAGTAAGTATAATTTATAATTTTGCTGTTTTCGTCAAGCATCGTTAATTACTACAGTTAAAGATCATTACTCTTATTTATGGGCTTCATGTATAGTTTAATATCAGCGATAAAGTCATTGTAATCAGAAAACTGCAGTTTTGGCGTTTCCTTTTAAGGTGTTTGACGTCTCGAAATCGTTCTACGCTCAGACGATAATCAAAAACATAAATAAACAATGTTTCAGATCAAATATTTACGTAAAATAATTTATTCAGCTGCCAGAACAAATTGCATGTGAATGAACTCCAGATTTGTATGCCAATATACCTCATTTAATTTAATGAAGCTCGGGTGGAAAAATTGATCTTAAATATTAACAGTTTTAACCATTTACTGTGAAGGAAGACTTGCTGAGTTTTCAGCCGTCCATACAATATTTTCCAAAAAAGTTAATATATAAGTGAGAAGGCGTACTCCGACGCGAATAAAAATCAAGTACGCATATGGCTTCCAGTTGTGGCCACCTGTTTTTCGCTAAAATATTTACACTCTGGCTAGACTTCAATATCCTATGTCAACACTTGTGTCTCTGCTTTGGCTATTGGCCGCTTGTCTTTGCGTGATGACAGTCTGTTGCACAAGTGAGCCAATCAGTATTAAGTTTCCCCGATGCTGACTGTCTGTCTGTGATTCGCGGACAGGCAGATAAGACGCGTAACAATTCAAATGATTTAATCACGAAAGTGGTTCAAACAAAAGTGCCCTGGAGCACATCTTGTCCTGAAATTTTTTTTTTTGCGAAAAACAGGTATTTGCAGCACTTGCACATCTCTTGATAAATATACACACCCTGCGTAAAAACAATAAAAGCTTTCAACTGTATTTNAATATACACACCCTGCGTAAAAACAATAAAAGCTTTCAACTGTATTTAGTGAACGGCAGCTACTGAAACGTTATTTCTGTTTTTAAACATTATTAGCCAAATAACAGTTGCACACAAAGCAGCATGCAATGTGTATTTTTGAAGTTATTTTAAAATATCTTTAAAAAACTGAAGACTTACAGTACTGGATCTCTTAACAGCCGTAGACTTTTATTTATAAAGATTACTATTATAACTCGTAATGGCTTGGATCAAAGTGGAAATAGACTCTATTAGTGTCGGGGCTGTGTTGGACACAGAGACTGCAGAGTTGGATGTAGTTCGTTTGAAAGTACAGGCACAATTGATAGTTTATAAACAAACTTCTTGATAGTTAAGGCAGTGACTTGGGCTATTGATAAATAACGATTATAGTTATTAAACGTTCTTTATGATTTTTTAATCAGCTCATTATATTTATGCACGACTTATCATCTCATCGATACCGGAGTTATTAGAGCGGTACCTCGAATATTCAGAATCAAATAAGGAACTCGCCTTTGACCAACAGAAAGCAGTTATTACTGTATAAGCCTTTAGTGCTTTCAGAAAACCACGAAAAACTAAAATCAGTATGGCCGGACCGGAAATTTTAACTAAGGGCCCTTTGAATAAAGTCCATTAGTCACAAGTAAACCACTTCGCTCGGTTCATGTGCCTATCTTACTTTATAAAGTCGAGTCGTGTTCAATGAGCACCTCTTAAATGGTAGGGATTTGAATCGAGTCGAGTTGTAAGTAAATGATTGACAATTATCTGCCAGTTAATTTTACAGTAACAGTTAATTTATTTTGTAGCAAACTTACATTTATTATCGGCATGCTTCAGAACTACTACACACGTCACATTTCACAATTTGTTATGTTAATAAAGCTTTACAATAGGCCTGTCACAACTGTTGAGACTGGGTCTGCAGTTTAAAGTATAGTGGGAACTAAGGAAAGTGTGTATTATATATGTGGTGTTCAATATAGGGGCGAAAGTGTTTAATTGTATCATACTTCCAATACTGGACAAAGGGAAATGTCCACTTTTTTTCCGCATTATCAAATTGAGTCATTCAGATTATTGTAGAGCAAACTACTATTTTTAGCGAGTAGCGTTTCCATTATCCTTTTCTTACATGAGTTCTTGGCATACAGAACGAAAATCCAGAAACGTGTACTGTAGTTATAGTCTTTATTATCCTAATGTTTCTGATACGGATGTTATTGAATTTAAACTTGGAGGCCTAGGATCCAGAAAAATGCAAGTGTGACTTAAGGGAAATATCCACAGTTGCTGCCTTGTGGCTACCGGTACTTAACACGGATAATTAACTGCTATACACTGGTTTTGTGATATCAACAGCTCATTTTATGCGGATCCACATTTCTGTCTTATATGTACTTGGTCCCAGACAGACAATAAGGTCTTTAGTGTTTCAAGTACTAAATATGCAGGGCTTAAATAGTAACGAAAACGTTAAATGTATAGTTTTAGACATGGTAAATGTCTTGGAATTTCTCAATACACGTTACAAAATAACATACAAAAATATAAATCTTAAAATAGCAGTGAACTTTTGAAAACATTTCGATAGGAATATCTCTCTGGCGCTTATGGCTTATGAAAGTACAACTCGGCACGGTATTGTATCGTCAATAAGATAGACTGAAATAAATATTAATTCGGTGGTATGTGTACTTACGCCATTGTTACATTTTTCTTTGCAGTGGCCGACGTAAATTTTATTGCCTCGCCATTAATTATGTTGGTTTGACTGCAGCTGACAGAAGGAAACTTTATTTTGTCAATTCCCTCTACTGGTATCGTGCTATCTGATTTCTAGTGAAAACAATATTCGTGACAATACAGTTTAAAATTAATTACTGGTGACGGTAATTAATATACGCTAAATTTTTGTGTAANAAACAATATTCGTGACAATACAGTTTAAAATTAATTACTGGTGACGGTAATTAATATACGCTAAATTTTTGTGTAAAAAATAATAACATTATACATTTCCGCTAATGGGTATGTGTGTATGTGAACATCGCCTCGGCTGACAAATTGATTCCGACATGCTCTTGAGCGGGAAATATCACATTTGAGAACATGCAGATTTCACCAGCTTGTTTAACGACATAATTACTTTAACGCATAGCAATACTTTACATTTAGATTAACCTCTAAGCGCAGCTTTGTTGTGTGCTGTCATGAAATCTCCATACNGACGCATAGCAATACTTTACATTTAGATTAACCTCTAAGCGCAGCTTTGTTGTGTGCTGTCATGAAATCTCCATACTCATTGAAACTGCGGCATTCCGAAATAATCTAACTCAGAACTCCTCGTACCGCAAGCTGTAATGTAACAACTGCATCATTCAGGAAGTATTTGGAGAATGAACTTGAGTTGTAATCAGTCTGACGTTGCGGATTAGTAACCTTTTATATTTAGAGTCATTATTTAGAAAAGTATTCTGTAAGTTATTTAAATCGTGTAAGTTTACGTGGCATCATGTAATTCTACTTGAGCACAAAAATTATGGGTATCATTTGATTGACTCCCAAAGTAAGGCATAAATGTTCAATTTTCTCACTTGGTAATATCTCACAAATAAAGGCAGGAAAAATGTAAAATTTTGATGTTATATCTCTGGAACAATCAACCGATTTCTCCAAATTCATGGAACATTTTATACTTTTGTAGTTCATCCAAATTTATAATTAAACTTTAAGGAGTAGTCCCACATTTTTAACGTATTGGCCATGAATGTATATAAGGTTAGTACGCCCTACGTTCTAACTAATTTCAGACATACTTTACGTTTTGGCATTGTATGTGACAAAACACATTAAATGTGATAATAGATGTTTGTGTGCGCCATTTATTAAGGGTCCTAGATACCTTAAAAAGTATTGTTTTATATTTGTTCAAAATGCTGTTTAACTAATAAGCATTACTAACAAGTACTATTACCTCAAATAAAAACTATAGACCTCATATTTTTATAATAAATGAATGTATATGACCCACTTTGAACTTATAATTTGGTTTCGCCTGCAATANTATAGACCTCATATTTTTATAATAAATGAATGTATATGACCCACTTTGAACTTATAATTTGGTTTCGCCTGCAATAGTACTTTAAGTTTATCAAATCGGTAGCAATAGGTTGATTGTTTCCCGAGCTATTATACGAAATATTTTTTTTTATGTTTCTCTCTTGCAAAATGGCGTATAAAAGAGACTGTATAGACACATTTTATTTTTGTAACGGATACTTCCAAGATACAAATTTATTTAGAGAGTTTCTTAGATATAGCATCTCAGGCTAAACTATTTTGATGCTAGCTTTTACCCGCGCCTTCGCTCGCGTGGTTATAGTAACAAACTTTTAGGAAGAAATAAAGGTATATGTTAGTTGACAGACACTGATCATAAACACAGAACAGAGCACTGATGATTTCATTTTTTGGTACTAGAATCGCTCTTTTACATAGCCACTGGTCATCATTTATATTCCTTTGTAAATCTGGGTAAACGCTAGCAATCAGTTCCGTATCACTCTGCACCAAATTACTAAAATCCCCCGTTAGTGACACACAGCCCTCGACATCTGTTTCTAACCGCCCATCTACAATTTTTAATGGTGTATTAGCATAATGTCCTGTATCAACGTCATTGTAGAGGTGCACTCTCATATTTGTCGTCAAGCTGAATTTCTTGAAATTTGCCCATAAGCTTGACGACTTGAGACAGACTTTGATTTCATCTGCAGGTGTGCCCCTCTGAATCACCGGCAGAGTTTAGTGGAAGTCACCAGCCAGTAATACAACCATTCCTCCCATAATGTCTGTAATGTTTCGTATATCCTGTAGAGTTAGGTTTAGGGCCCCTATTGCTTTTTTTGTGTTGCATTGTGCTTTCGTCCCGCACTAACAACTTACATTGACGCAGCATTGTACTCCGAGCGCTATTTTTACTAACATTTTTTTCCTGAGGGAATGAGATATTTTTTCGGGATAAAAAGTAGCCTATGTCACATCCCGGCCCTCCAACTATCTCTGTGTAAAAAATCACGTCGATCCGTTTCTCCGTTGCGACGTGAAAGAAGGACAAACAAACAAACAAACACACTTTCCCATTTATAATATTAGTTAGGATGGTTGTAATTTTGAAATAAGTGTCTGAGCAACATCAGATATTTAAAATAAATTGATGTGGTCTACCGTACTACTATCTGTATGCCAAATTTGCTACGATTTGATTGGTTTTCCTGAGATATTTTCTTTTCTTCATATAGCACTATCTTACAAAATGGCGGCCGGAACGTACTATGTGTTAGCATATAGAATAGTGGAAATGGCTATTTTCAAGAAAAAAAGATTTACATAGGTCCAAAAAAATTTTCATTGCAGCCATTTTGTAAACAAGTACCCGACATGGTCGAAAACTACAGAAGTTGGGGTCCTTACAAAATTATATATGCGTACGGTTGATGGATTCAACAGTTTTTAGACACACACACAGCCTCACACAAACAAACACATACACACACATAGGAAAGTGATCTCATATGCCTATATTTACTTCGGAAAGTGAGTTTTAAAATAATATTCCTTATAGTTAATTGTGATGGTAAAATAGCTTTTATTGATTTGGTATCATTAAAATTTGGGTGATCACTCACTTCACTGACAGTAATGTGAACGATGAAAAGGATTTATATATATATATATATAAATATATATATATATATAATGTTGGGATTGTGTATATAATTTGGTGGATAATATATATATATATATATTCTGGTAAGAAAACTTTAAAATATAAAATACAATTTGACATTGTTGAAAATACATTAACAATTTTACGTGGAAATAAACTAGAAATAGTTTATTTAGCTGGAATAATAATTTGAGCAAATTGCATTTGAAATGTACGGTATATATGCAACAATACTGATGTAAGAGAAAAACTTATTCATTTACATGCCTTAATTAAGTAGAAACAAATTTGTGTCTAAAAGCCAGATATTCTCCGCAATTTCCAAAATACAGTTTTATTTTTGAAGTATAGCAAAGATCTGTGCGTGTTTTTACTAAGTTCAGCAACTTCCTCGTATTCATTTCTGTGAGTTTTAAATGTCCACACTCCACCGATCTACGAATACTACGTAGCTCACTGTCTCAGTCAACTACACAGTTGGCATAATTTTCCCTCGTCAAAAAGGCTGTAATGTTTACGGTCGACAATTTCCACTATAATACGCGGAAAGAGAGAAGATACCCTATCTCCCCATTCACCCTCACGACCTCATTACAACACGTAAAACGCTCAAAATATAATTCCAATGCACAGGATCTTTATACCATTAAAAGTTCCTAGCATTATTAAGTTACGTATAAAAAAAAGTGCAATACGGGTATGCTTATCTTCTTACGGTCACGTGCGTCTAGCGTTCTCACTTTTACGGATTACGTAGGGTCCTGTACATGTTCTCGTATGTGTGGTATACTTGTTAAGAGGTGATTCCAAATGAAAAAAAAAGACAGTATAAAGTATGAATACGACGGTGGCCTAAGGCAATAATTGAGGTCTCTGCACAGTTAGAAATGTCTGTCGATTTACGGAAGCTTTTACGGAGATGTAGATTTAATTTACGGAAGGACACTTCGTAATGACGAATAGGGGAAATGAGCTCCGTAAAAATAGTAGCAGGTGAGTGGCAAACCACTCGTGGAGTGCCAATTCGTTGATTATTTTTTAAATTCCGCTACGGTACAAAACCTTCTGTATACGAAGAAATACGTACACAACCAAAATTAAAGTACTTTTTCGTAACTTCGTTTTATAAACCGCAAATAGAACAAAATAGCTAATTCTCTAACACGACTTAAAACTAAGAGAGGCGCGTTCGTCACTTGCCACTTACGTGTAAAATCCATATTTTCTAATTACAGTACTTCGTGTAAAGGTGTGGTAGGTGAGTGGTTCCAGTTATTGAGTGTTATTTTGTTGATATGCGTTAAATTCCCGCTAGAGGACAAAATATTTAAACTTAGTTTAATTTCTTCTACACACATTAAAATACATTACAAACAAAAGCGCTTCTTCTTACCCCTGTTTGTAAACCTGAAATAAGAAAATTAACTCGCAAATACTCTAACGTGACTAGAAATTAAGAGTACGTATACAATTCTGTTTGGATACCATATTTAAAAAAACTATCGGTAGTAAAAGTGTAGTAGGAAAGTAAATAAGGTGTTGAATTGTCTAATATATTTCCTTGTTATAATCCCGCTACCCGACAAAAATGTTTAAACTTTTTATATCATTTTCATAAACAGTGAAACACCCACATAACGAAAGTAAAACCTTTTTTGTTCCCTTTTTATAAAGAGAAGATTTAAAAAACACGTTACGTGAATTCACGAAGATTTATATTAAATTTGCGGAGAGAACGTTATTGAAAAAAAAAGAAAAGTCTGTAAGTTCAGGAAGATGTCTGGATAATTTTTAACCGGTATTTTCCGTAATTTTACGGACAATTTTTCAAAAGTGTGCATTTAGATCGTTCACGGTAAAGTGAGCACTTTTAATGCCCTAGTTAATTTTCATTGCAGCCATTTTTTTAATACTTTAACCACATTTTTAAAATAAATATTGCAATGTAAGTAATAAACACAGTGTGCATATTCCAGCGCTCACTGTGTTGTGAATAGCCTATACCAACCCTGCAATAACAAAGTTTAAATCGGGAATCAAAATTAAACAAGTTCCTTCTCAATGCACCAGTTTTAAAGATAACTGTTTCCAACAAAAAAAGATATATCCGACACAACTTTCTCGAAGTATGCTGCCACGTTAAGAAATTTCCAAAATATTCATTAATTTATTATATTTCTGTAAAATGTAAATATTAATGTTGAATTTTAGAAAAAACTTAAACGGTATATTTGGGAAGATTTCATAACGTTCCAGCATTCCTTGTGAAATGTCACGTAGATATATTTTTGTTACGAACAGTTACCTATAAACTGATACTTTGAGAAGGAATTTCTGTAACATTGGTTCCTCGTTTTAATTTCTGCGGCTACAAGTTTGGCAAGCAGAGACCTTAAGCGTGTTATTCGACGTCGAAATTGGAGTTGAAAAAGGGGGAATTAAGCATTAAGTTGAAAATATTGGAAACTATTAGAGACGAAGGTCAAATTCACACAAGGAATGAATCAGCAAACGAAGATCATACAGTTTTGTAAAGATAATGTTAATAACATCTTCAGCCAGAAACCAAATCTACGTTGCCACTCTCAGATTGCAGTCAGTGTTGTAAATCGAAGTATTCGCCTAATTTACAAAACAGATAGTAAATCACCGTCCAAATAACGGAAAGTTTCGCCTTGTTTTAATCTTTTCCGTCAGCGGGAATACAGTGCCGTGCACTCAATATCGTCGTTTGTATTATATTTACTTCATAACAAAAACTATCGCATTCGGTACTTCGCATATTTAATAAACTTCATTCATTAACCTGAAAAGATCACTATCCAGAATTTCCGTTAATTAGATTTTTATACTTGTTGATTTTACAAATGTTTCAACTCGCAGATAAAAGTGATTTTGTACCTCTTTTTGTTTCAGAATGCCATTAATTACGTATAATTTTATGGAATCTTCCGTAGTTAAATTATAATGGTATTCTCCGCTTATTTTTTAAATTATTATTTGAAATAAAATCTTTGTATATAGCTTAAAAAATTTCTTATTTCCCTCAAAAATAAATATTATACATATTTGCCTGCAACGATAGTTTGGGATATGGTTTAATTTGAAATCGTATATATTCTGTAGACGCGAAGTCTTTTGAGTAAAAAAAAAAAGGCAAAATAAATCATGAATGGAAGTAAAATATTGATGTTGTATAACTTTTACACAAACAAGTTTATTAAAAATAATGCATATTATTTTTTTTTTTTTTACCTGGGAAGATTTCGCTTGTGATATTTTATCGAAGTTACTTGCGACTGCGTGTGAACGAAAATAATCGAAATCAATTACACCGAAGAAAAAATAGGAGACACGTTAGCTCTTTAATATATTATTCGTTGGNCACCGAAGAAAAAATAGGAGACACGTTAGCTCTTTAATATATTATTCGTTGGTATTAAGGTTCTACTGCCGGATTCCGGAGATGTTCCTCAGAGGCGCCTGATTGAAGAGAGGGATGATCTTCTATTAACGGATAAGATGTCGTTCGAGGTAAAAATATCGAAGGCTTTCTGGAGGGTTCTTTCCTTTATACGCGCCTCTCTCCGCAATACACTTCGGGGGGGAAAAAAATAAAGTTCAA
>NQII01005202.1:0-20165 GCA_002778355.1 Clitarchus hookeri | reverse complement strand
CTTCGCCACGCTTCCGCACGCCGGACGGCTACTCGCACGCCTCTGCAACTCGAGGAAGGGAAACCAACCTTACCGAAGATACCCGAAGTCGACGTCCTCCGGTCTCACAACTGTAAACATATTGTACACGACCAAAAAATGCGTACGTCGCAATTCGTACCAACTGGTTTTCGAAACATCCAAATTTCATCACCCAATTCCATCTTCAATTTTTTTTACGAGAATACAGAACAGGAGCTTGAGCTACAGAAATAACAGCACTTTGATTTTTAAAACACTTTCGTGGATAGCAAATGTCTTCCAGCATATAACGTCTCTCACGTCAATCTGACTTGGATGGTTAACACCTGTAACAGGAGACTTGTGAGCATGGCGGTAGAAGCAAATCTCCAAAATGCCAGATCCAGGATTAGCATTCATATCCTGTAGAGAGAATCTGTACATGAAATTGAGGATAGCGTAACTCTCTTGAGATTGTGCAAGTTGCTTGACAAAAAGATTGTCATCCTTTGCAACCACAGTATTAAAACTACCTGCTTTTCGGAAAACAGGCCTTGAAGTATACCTCTTCCTTCTGAAGTATCTCACTCGACCCATGGTCATTGTGACAATTCAGGTCACAAAACTTTTATACACAGCGCAGTAAAACCAAAACTAAAAGCTGTAAAAGTTGAAATATTTATTTGCGTACGTTGTCCAATATTTAAACTGTGTGTATTCAGAAATATTTCACGCTAGCTGAGGTTTCTTGTACGTGGCGCTCCGACGCAGGCGATCTAGGTGCAAATCTCACTCAGGTTTCCAATTTATTTTATATCAAACGAAACTGTTTAATGAACGCTTAACGAAACAAATATGAAGTGGCTCTAACCATATCTTAGTTTGCAGCAACCAATTAAGAACAACAAAATAGTTTGGTTCAACATCAAAATTTCTCATTGCGCTATACACTGGAGAGTCAGAAAAACTGGTATAGCCGTGCGTATGCAAATAACAGAGATATGGAACCAATCAGAGTAACGCTATGCGGTCGGCAGAGCCTATATAANAGAGTAACGCTATGCGGTCGGCAGAGCCTATATAAGACAATAAGAGTCTGGCAAAGTTGCTAGATCGGTTACTGCTGCTACAATGGCAGGTTATCAAGATTTAAGTGAGTTTGAACGTGGTGTAATAGTCGGCGCACGAGATATGGGACATAGCATCTCCAAGGTAGCAATACAATTTGGATTTTCACGTACGACCATTTCACGAGCCCGCTGTGAATATCGGGAATACGGTAAAACATCACATCTTCGACATCGCTGCGGCCAGATAAAGATCGTGAAAGAACGGGACAAACGACGACTGACGAGAATCATTAAACGTGACTGACGTGCAACCCTTTCTCAAACTGGCTCAGATTTCAATGCCTCCTGCATACCTTCAGACACTAGTAGAGTCCATGCCACGTCGTCTTGCGGCACTTCTGCGTGCTCGCGGGGGCCCTACACGATATTAGACAGGTGTACCAATTTATTTGGCTCTTCAGTGCATCTCATTGCGCTATACAAACAAATATTTATCTCTCGGTGTACTCGCCAGACGGAAACCCTGAAAATTGGGGATATTTCTCAGCGTTCAGTTGCAGACCAGGCACAAGGCCCGTTCTCAGGACTATCTCGCAGCCAATCAGGGAACGGGTACACCCACGTCAATAGACACGCTACTAATTTTCTTCTGTGTATTTATCTACCTGTCTCGCCGAGTTGGAGCCTTGTGTGACGAAACCCGACCAGCAGTGAACACGACAATTTTATTCAGTGACATAAAAAAAGAACCCAGTATTTTACGCGTAACTTATGTATGAGCAGCGAACAGGTACGGTGAGAAAGTTCACAGCATCCGCTGACGAAACGTGGTGCTGGCAGCATATTTCGTCGAGAGCTAGCACCCTGATCTCGGCTGGAAAGGGCGGGAAGCTGAGCAAACAAGACGGGAACCCAAACAAAGTGAAACAAGAAGCAGGAGAGAAAATTACAGCCGTGTCAGTTAACCAAAGGCAAAGGACCTGAGGTGTAGAAATTGTCTCTCTCAATCGCTCCTTCTGCCTCGGAGCTGCCTTCGCTGCTCGAGTTTACGAACAGCACTCCACCCGTGATGAACACAGTTAAAAATGTCCGTAGACCCACGGAAATTTCTACGGAAACGTAGAGTTAATATTAGGAAACGCTTCCCGTGATGAATAAAGACGGAACTGAGCTTCATGAATACAAAATACGGAATGTCGCCACATTTCCCACAGCTTCGGATTTTGAGGACGAACATTGCCGAGTAAACACGAAGCTTTGTTTGCCACTTTAACCAGAAAATTATTGTTTCTGCGGCAGTTAGGATATCCACGCCACTTAATGCCTATTTTTTGAAACATCTAAAAGTGTCAACCAGCACTTGTAACAGTTGGTGACACTTAAAAAATTTTGAACATTAGTAGAGAAAGAAAAAGTTTTTAGATCTATGGATATATTGTAGCCTGTTTTTACCCTCCATTGTGTAACGCCGTTTTTACTCCCACACATGTTGGAGTAATTTTTGATACCATTCGGAGAAAGTACAAGACAACTTTTAAAACGTTCATATCTTTGTTCTGTCAGCAACTGGGAGCCAGTTTATAAGCCGGCCAAAGCTAGGCATTGTACACTCCTCACTGGCAGTGTACTGTGTTCTATGACTGTTGTAGCGATATATACATAAATGTTGGATAAACGTTTTTTTGTTTGCTTGTATTTTTTTTCGGGTAGAAGGGGATGCATTGTTAATTAAAAATCAGTGGCAATAAATATGATAGAAAGAATATGGTGTATTATTTTCTTTTTCACGTAATAATTCGAAGCAAACGGACATATTGCATTATCAAAATTTCATCAGTGAGTAGCATTTTTTTTCTTCATAAATTGCAGTCCTAGCTCAGCCGTAGCGGGCAAGCATTATGTCAATGGGAAATGTATTAGTTATGGTTTGTAATAAATTACTGAACCCGTGGAGTTTTGTACCAAAGGTCTTTATCATGCCATATTAACTAACCGTGGTGAAATTAATTTTTATTTCTATAATTAATATTTATGACTAATAAATCATATTATTACCTACAATAAAGTAGTAAACCAACCAATAAAATTACAATTGCTACAAGAAGGTCGTAGATGACGGCAAGAATTATGGACTTACAATATTTGTGTATGTTTATATCTCACTACAAATAAAATATATTTTTGGTTTCTTTTTAATTTTACTTTTATACACAGTGAAATGTGTGGAGAAAGAAAATTTTGTATTTTCCTGATTCCTTTTTTAAACCGAAGGTAGAAAAATTTATTAAATTTGCGAAGATGATGCGTGGTATCACGGAAAGTTCTGCGAAATCTACGGAGAGCCCGTTACTGAAAAAGTAACGTGTCTGTGATTTTACGGATATTTCTGAAGAATTTGTTTACCTACACTTTCCCGTAAAGTGAATGAGTTCGGACAAGATGATCTATTGCCTTCTATTTGCCGTGGCCTAGATCCTGCAATAATAGAGGGTGGCCACCACAACTTAAGAAATACAGGGGTTCTATTTGACCAACCACATTTAAAAAGGAATTACAATCTCCGTTTCATGAAACACGATTCCAATTTTTGTCGCCTCATCTTAAGTACTTCCTGTGATTTTGACATTCATGAATTTTAAACATTTATTTTCAATGCCTCATACCTCCCTTAAAATTCGCCACACGATAGAGTTTGTCAATTAATAACCCACCTTATTTTTAATAAGGAATCACTTCCCGGAAACTGGGGCATAAATTCTGGGCAACGTTGTATATATATATACTATATATATACTATATATATATCTCAAAACCTCGTAACAACGTTTGAAGAATGCTACAATAAGTCGTTCAGAACAGTTGCTAAAAATTAGGTTAAAAAAACTCCTAAAATTTTTTTGGTAATTCATTAAATGCCAGAATATTAAAACTGTATAGTGACATGCCAATGCCAGTTTTAAGAATTAATTAATTGGTAGTCTAATAATACTAGAATTTTTAATGGCCATATGCGTGAGCAAAAATACATTTAAATGCGATGGATGCAAACAATCGAATTTCCCAGAAAATTGGCTAGCAGCTATATTAAAACTTTTGTCGGTAAATACCTGGAAATGTAGCTAAATACAGTGTCGCGTGTCGCTGCTCTGCGCCGATGACCTTGACAAACCCCGCGCGTGTGGGCGGAAGAGGAGGACAGAGTAGTTATATCATAGTGGGGCGGCAAGTCAATAGAATGTTCTGAATGACAAGCGAATTATTAAAACTTAAACGAATTATTAATTTTAGTAATTATAATAATATTAACATCAATTACTATTTATCATTATCAACGTATAATATATACAACATTAATATTTACTAATTCAGAACCAAAATTAAATAATTTTAATATTAATAAAATAAATTATTTAATGATACCACTTACAATTATAACAATTATAGGACTATCATTTATTACTTTAATAATAACAATTTATTAAGGATTTAAGTTAAATAAACTAATAACCTTCAAAGTTATAAATAAAGAATATATTTAAGCCTTAGTATAAAATACTTTTGAGTTATGAAAGCATTCTGCTGCGATAACCCTTTGGAGGCTCACCTCCCCTGACCTNTCTTAGTATAAAATACTTTTGAGTTATGAAAGCATTCTGCTGCGATAACCCTTTGGAGGCTCACCTCCCCTGACCTTAGGTGCATAGGATTTTTGCGTTTATCTGAAGAATGCTCTGGATTACTGACCTCGTTCTCTCAGCATATCACGGGGGTGCATTAAACCTTTCAGATGGCGAGGGGAGACCGTTATAGAAGTACGCCTGGCCGGTAACCCGGCAGTTGACGAATGGGTGAATTTCTGCGAAAGAAGACTGGTTGGAAGAGAAGCGCGCGGCGAAAGAAGTAGCCAGCTAGAGGAAATCCTGCGCCTGCGCACATCAGACAAGCGAGGAGTACAGACGCAAGCCGGACTATTGGACTGGATGCGTGAGTAAAATACATTATGAATGACGGCAACAGATAGACTGAACTCGTGTTAATGGCGAGTATGACAAGTTAATTGACAAGAACCAAAGAGATACATAAAGAAGGACGTTGATTAGAGTTGAAATAGACATTAAACACTGCGCTTACTTAGAAATAATAAGAGTGAGAGTGGAGATAGATATTTTAATGTGTGAATAAATTGATTAATCAAAGTAATTTTTTTTTTGTATTAAGACCTCCATCCCTTACGAGCTCAGAGAATAGCCCCCGCCCCCTCCCCCAGGTATTAATGTAACAATATAGTAAAAAAAAATCTCTATGTTCGGAACTCTGGGATCCGTGGTGGAACAAAGAGAAGTGGAACGTGCCATGTAGTAAAGATGAACTAGAATGATTTTCATCTTCTGACCACGCCCCCAACATTATTTCGTCCACTGCTAGTACAACTGCCAAAATCACGTTGTCAATGGTAATGAAGAAGTGTGTTTACATTAGAATTTTCAATAGACACGTCCTTCTGCATGGTTAAAATACTTTTATTAACTTGAANTGAAGAAGTGTGTTTACATTAGAATTTTCAATAGACACGTCCTTCTGCATGGTTAAAATACTTTTATTAACTTGAACATAATCTAGTGGCTTTAACCCAATCACACCCAGTGAACAGATTTGTGTACATTACGCACGTGTAGGTAATTCTTGCCTGTACTGTACATAACGATACTTAGTGACCAACGACCTTACCTGTGTGTAAGTGGTTTGCAAACGGTCTTACTATTGTCTAAGTCATAATTGGTTCATATAACTGAAGCCGAACATATAGCCTACATATTATTGGCTGTGACAACGAAACAAGTGTTATATCGACTTAAGCAAAGCACGCATCATAAAAATTTTTATTTGCAAACCTTAAACCATAAATTCAAGTAGGCCTGAAAGGGTTAAAGCTAAGTTGTAAAATTGTACAACAGTATCAAAGCANCACCTTAAACCATAAATTCAAGTAGGCCTGAAAGGGTTAAAGCTAAGTTGTAAAATTGTACAACAGTATCAAAGCACCAACTTATATGAGCAGTTTTCAAACAAATCCCAACTACGTTGTTTTTGAGACTGCTATTTTCAAAAAAGTAGTTCAAGCACAGAGTACTTAAGAATGCAAAGGCAAATTAGCCATTTATTCCGTGAACTCCACCCGCACACGCCAGCAAAATGGCGTCACTAACTAGGAACAATTCTGTATGCCGCTTGCAAATCAACCCCTAGTATCTTGCTCACCAGCCGGCTTCACAGCCAATAGGAAACCTTCCGCAGCACGCGGTAGCCAATTAGACACTATTATCCAGATCCCCGCACGGCCAATCAGAGAATAGGTACTCGCACTTCGAAGGAACCGCCACAACAAATCGTATCCGTGTATTTATCTACTCTGTGATCCAATGTAGGACACGGAGAGTGACAGGCACGCAACTCTAATCAGCACTCTACCAAGTGTTGCCAGATCTACCCTACCACCCTAAAATCCACCGACTCTATCAGTTATTGCCATACACAATTCTCCACACATATTTAGAACGTAACGTTACACATCATCATGCACAAGTGTACATTATAACAATTTTACACCAGATAGTTAACCCTTTAATGCCCATTGTAGCCAACTGTCCACTTGTTGCACAGTAACATTATATTTGACCGGCACTGTTCACTGCGAGTCTCAGTTCTCAACTATCGTTTCTGGAGAGTATATCATTCGTATACCACTCCACTACTCTACGTTTCTGGANCAACTATCGTTTCTGGAGAGTATATCATTCGTATACCACTCCACTACTCTACGTTTCTGGAGAGTATATCATTCGTGTACCACTCCACTACTCTACGTTTCTCCTCTCATATAGTAAGCATATGGTGAGGTGATGAGATGCAAAGTGGATATTATATCATTCGTATACCACTCAACTACTCTACGTTACGAGTGGTTCGTATCATGGATCATCAAACACAAAGCCAACAGCCTATTGGCCGTGATAATTAAACATGTCCTTCGCCAGCTCAAGTACAGCACGCATTAAAAAATGTCGTATTTGCAACATCAAAAACTGTACATTAACATGGGAATGAAAGGATTGAATAAATTTCTGTAGCTAACGCCAATTTTCTGAGAATTTGTTGAGCTTGTGGCCAACGTTTTAGAGTTAGTGAACGACAACGTTACTGGAGTCCCGGGCATTTCGCGGATTCATCTGAGGACAAGTTGAACTGCATTCACGTGTACATGTGTGTTTTTGCTTCCATTTGTCCATAGTTTGTTATCCATGACTTTCGACCAATAGCGAACCTGCGAGGAAAATAACAACCAAATCCCGTGCTACCTGGTCTGGCGTTGAACTGGAGCAACAGCCAATGAACGACTAACTGATGCTCTAAACCACAAAAGATTTCGGAGACTACCTTGTTTCTTGATGAATCCGCGAAACTTCCGGGGTCTCTAAACATTACTAAATAAGGTAGGGAGATCAAACAATTCAACTCGCATTAAATGTACCATAAGCAAATTTCGCGAGGAGGTTAGGGATTCAGTATGATTTCAAGTCGGAGGTAGACATTCAACACAAAATCCAAAGAGTTACTCGTTCCACAGAAAAATCCGCGCACCAACGTAAATTCCACTCATCACTCGGAACTACGAGGATTGTGCGCGTACTCGCGTAGTAACCGCTCTCTCTCTCTCTCACTATCTCTCTCTCCTCCAACGCCATCTCCTTTATCCTACCCCTTGCCGCCACCCCCCTCCACCAGTCTTTATGGCCCGCAGACGCAACGCGATCTGTCGATTTACGCTCCAGTTACTGTTATCGTAACGCCGCAGCGCCGNGTCTTTATGGCCCGCAGACGCAACGCGATCTGTCGATTTACGCTCCAGTTACTGTTATCGTAACGCCGCAGCGCCGCTGATCTTGACAAACGACCAGATCCCAGGTTACAACATGGAACTGCCGACGGCCACACCCACGCGCACACGCACGCACGCGCACACGCGAGCTTCTACCAACCGCCAGGATACCACGATTCGCGGCTCCTGGAGTCGTGCGTCACGGACGTGGCACAGCGCTGGTTCGAGTCATCGCGTGAGACCGGAATCATCCGCAAAATTTTCGTCTGAGATCACACAGCCCTTTCTATAGTCAATTCGCAGTTACTCCCAAACTTTTCTGAAGCCTTGCTAGAGATCTGCTTCCAGGATATTCCGCCGCTTTTATAAACAAAGCTTAACCGATTCTAGAAAATTACACGAAAGGGACAGCGCACCGCATTCGTTCGGACTAAGTGTAATGACATTTTTGCATAAGAACTATTTGTTAGTAGGAATTACAAACACGCCTATTTTATCACAGTTTTATTTATATTGTTTATAAATAAAATATAATTTAAAAATAAAATATTAGTTGAAGTTAAAATCTAATAAAAAAAATAATGTATTTTTACGTTAACACTAGAATAAAACGCTTGCGAAACATGGCATATTTAGGAAACAAACAAGCACGTTGTACATGGGGTGATTTTTCAAAGGTTTTGATTTTAAAAGTGTGAAGAAACCGCGACTAGACTAAGTTTGTGTTAAGTTTAATGATTTGCTATCTTTTCAAAACAGCTTCCCTGTCGATATTTTTTTNCGCGACTAGACTAAGTTTGTGTTAAGTTTAATGATTTGCTATCTTTTCAAAACAGCTTCCCTGTCGATATTTTTTTCCCCTAAAACCCTCTGGACTATTAGTTTTGGCTTATAGTCTGAAACATTTTATATCCACATTAACTGTGGTCAAACAGCACAACAAAGTGTGTAATATTTCTGCAAATTTTCTCCAGGTGTACCTACAAATATAAGGCCCGGCCCTTGTCGGGGCCGCTGTGGCACAGCGGGTAGAGTTATTAACTCCCACCGAGACGAACCGGGTTCGATCATCNTGGCCCTTGTCGGGGCCGCTGTGGCACAGCGGGTAGAGTTATTAACTCCCACCGAGACGAACCGGGTTCGATCATCGGTGAGGTCGCGATAGGAGTTCCGCTCTTGGACATCGTGCTGGACGATTGGGCTGCTCGGCGAGTTTTCTCCGGGATCTCCTGTTTTCCCCCAGCCCTTGGCATTCCGGCGCTGCTCCATACTCACCTCGCTTCAGCTTCATCGGCTCTCAAGACTTTGTTGTTAAGATCGCCCAAATNATTCCGGCGCTGCTCCATACTCACCTCGCTTCAGCTTCATCGGCTCTCAAGACTTTGTTGTTAAGATCGCCCAAATCTGTCAAATAAATCTCCCTTCCCTCCCCCCTCTCGGTTTTTGTCAATATTGGATATAAGGGAAACCGTTATCTTATATGCGCTACTTATTGTTAGGATGACGTATTTTTTTGCGTAAAAATTTGTGCTCGTGCTATGCTTCAATATTCTACGTCCACAGCCACAAGTTTATTTGGTTATNATTCCGGCGCTGCTCCATACTCACCTCGCTTCAGCTTCATCGGCTCTCAAGACTTTGTTGTTAAGATCGCCCAAATTTGTCAAATAAATCTCCCTTCCCTCCCCCCTCTCGGTTTTTGTCAATATTGGATATAAGGGAAACCGTTATCTTATATGCGCTACTTATTGTTAGGATGTCGTATTTTTTTTGCGTAAAAATTTGTGCTCGTGCTATGCTTCAATATTCTACGTCCACAGCCACAAGTTTATTTGGTTATTNTTTTTTTGCGTAAAAATTTGTGCTCGTGCTATGCTTCAATATTCTACGTCCACAGCCACAAGTTTATTTGGTTATTGGCCGTGCGTCTACGCGAGAAGACGTGTTTTTATTTGACTGGGCCAATCAGAATAAAGTACTCAGATACTGGACGTCCATTATTCACTGACAGACACTTGAGGCACGTGACATTTAAAATCATCCAACCACGAAAGTGGACATGAACTGAAGTGTTTTGGTGTACACCTGGTCTTGAAATATTTCCGCGAAAACCACGTGCACCTACTTATTGTTACAGCATGTTACGCTTATGTCGATACGTGGAGTGTTAATTTTCAAGTTAACATATACCGTTTTCAGTTGTGACTTGAAAATATTGTGGTTAATCTGCCAGAGAATACGGGATTGATTTTTAGTAAGACAAAATAAGAATTTGGACTTATCTGGGAGATTTTTAGGCATTTGCTCGCTGTAAGAGCTAAGTATTTCTTATATCGTGGATTCGGTCGGAATACTTCTGGGGTCATAGGTTATCCCCATACTGCGGCCGTGTGACTGATTTGGTTAACTTTATAACGGTTTTGGTATTTATTCGCACCCCTGCCACAAGCCATGAAAACGGTTTTGTGTTGGAGGCTACTAAATGTTTTACACTATATGAACTCGGTGTTAGTATTTTATTTTTTCGACCGTCAGCATATCCGTAAAGCTAATTTATGATCGGGTCGAATGATAACACAAACACTTGGCGTCTGAAGCTACGAGTTCACAAAGGACAAANCCCCACTCCAGAAACGGTCACCAAAAGTCTTCAGCCAGTTACTTTTTCCATCTACGGCACTGAATCATGCCTGCTGAACCAAATCAAAACCGAAAACTAAATACACAATCAGAACATTTTTTTCGCCAGAATCGAACAACAAAATACTTAAGAATACATCATGGAGTGAATACTTTGGCAACCCACTTAGCCATTAGGCCTTCCAGGTCTCCTTTATAGCTAATATCTTTTCTTAATTATTATTCTCAGAATCTTAAATGTTTATTATATTTTATATTTAATTAATTTAAAAACCACGCTTCCAAGGCAACGCTTAAACTTTTCCATTAAAATTCACATTTAAAATATTAACCTTACGACACGTTAAAATTATTATATTGTTTCGATTAGTATCGTAAGATTTTAAAAATTATTCAACAATAAAATTTGTTTGAAAACTTGGGAATCTCCGAGAATACAGGAGCGAAACAAACACCTGCCTATTGCGCTGACTCCAGCCCCACGCCAGGAAAATGGCGCCGCTCTGCCGTTCGTTGGTAACGCACTTGCCAGCAGGTAGACTAGGAAATAGGGTGCATTCCGCAGCACACATTGAAACTCTTTCATGCCTTGTGTAGACAATTGTCTACGTGTTGCACAGGAAACTCGTATTTGACCGGTACAGCACACTGCAAGGCTCAGTGCCCAATGATCTTCCCTGTGCGTAACACATTCGTAAACCATGCTACTGATCTGAAATATGACTGGTTCATACCTCTGATCACTCAACACAAAGCCCAAAGCCTATTGGTTGTGGTAACGGAGCAAGTTCTTTGTTGGCTAAAGTAGAGCGCGCATGGAAAAAAAAAATATTTCGTACAACACCAGAAACTGTAATGTAGCGAGGAAATGAAAGCGTTAACCAGACAGGCACGGGACCCATTTCAGAGCATTGGACAGCCAATCAGAGAACGGGTACGCCCACATCAAAGGAACCGCCTCGCCGTTTCACGCTTCTGTACGCATAAGTATGCTGTAACCGAACCCTGATTAATCGTCCCAACGATTTACTTCGGCCCTTCTATGCACTTATCTATATTTCCCACAGTGCATTTTGTACCTTCAGAACTTCGGGAAGCAATAGGCCTAACGCCTGTGATCGCAAGACTAAAAACATCTGTTGAAGAAGAACTGCATCTAGCAAACGGGACTAGTTGAGATCAGTAATTTGGACGTCTCTTAACAACGAGGTCTTGTGAGCCGATGAGAGTGAAGGAGGTGAGAATGGATCAGCGCCGGAACGCAAGGGTGGGGAAACGGGAGATCCCCGAGAAAACCCACAGACCGGTGGCATCATCTGGCACGATTCCCACTTGCGAAAATCCGGAACGTAACTAGTGTCTAACTAAGACTCCAGTCACTGCTGCTTAATGATAATTCGTACATACCATGACACGTATAAATATTATAATGCTTGCAATTGCTTCCCTAGCTAAGAATATCTCTTATATTTAAACTAGATTAATTGTAAACTCAAATGTAGTTTGTTCCACGAAACTTTTGTCCGAAGGTATATATTGTTGCGTACGAAATTATTTTATAATTGCTTTGCAGATTACAGTCATAGGGGGGTGGGGTGGACGGAGAAAGAGGTAGGTGAAGGATAGAGAGAGGGAGATGTTGCTGGAACAAACGCCCGTAATAAGAGAAACAAGTTATACAGAAGCGAAATATAATAGGCGAGTTATCCTGCTACACGTACTAAGGCAGGATTAATATTATTTAACGCAACATCAAAAAAACATTCCGTAACACTTTCACGTGCGAGTAAAAATGAGATGATATGTTTTGTAATTGTTATGAACCCAAGCTAATAGTTAAGAATTAGCCACACGCAAAACTTTGCTTTGAGTTTTCTGTCGGTTTTACAGTTTGAACAGTGCTGTACAATGTCGGCTGTACACTTGTCACGCACTTTTGTTTCATTATTATTTTCAATCTCCGTCAGGAAACGCGTAACTTGCATACTCCATCGCTTTCATTCTGCGCATGTTAATTACCACTAGATTCTGAGACTTATCCCTGGTTAGTTATACTGGCAACCTTCGTCGTAAATGCGTATGTTAAGGGGCACTTTTGTTATAATTATTTAATTTGTATACCACTACCGGTGTTATTTACGACAGCAAACTCAATAATAGAAGTAGTATGCAGATTTAAAGGATTCGTTTTCCTTGTTGTCGGGTCACTTCAATGGCTCATTTTAGAATTTTAACTCTGCTAAAAATCGATGATTCAAGAAAAGGCCCGGTACCGTTAAAAAGTTCACTCTTGTTTGTGCCTTCAGCCAAGAAGGCCAAATGTTACTTAATTTTCCTTATTATATTCACTGAGAACCACTGAGAAGCAACATAACTTTTCGTATTAAATAACTTATTACGAAATATTTTTTATAGTAATTCTGAATTATTTCAGTCAGTCAGAAATGGCCTGAGAAATGCAATTAAAACTTAACGAGTGGATAAGTGTGGATCAGTATAAATTCATTCACCAAGTGGAATGAGTTTGAATCTGGAGTTAATAATACGCAAATTTTCGTCAAAGTTCCCTTTCCTAAAATAATTTTTGATTTTCACAAATTTTTGAACAATTTGTAGTGAGAAATTTATGGTTATTTTATAGGACGTTGTGAAGGCGATTCAGTTGATTTTCAAGGTGTGCCATTGGAAATAATTTAACAAACAAATTATTTATCTCAGTTATGTTCTCCCACGCACCGCAGGAAACCGTTTAAGCATTGCCGCGTTTACAAACTGTGTTACGTTATGTGAAGTACTACTTTTTTATGCCGTAGTCACAGAGTATATAACTACACAGAAACGAAATAGANCGAGATAGCGTGGCGGCACCTTTGATGTGCGTGTGCCCACTTGCTGATTGGCTGCGCGAGGACCTGGGAACGGGCCTTAGCGTATGATCGTCTACCGGGCGCTGCTAAATGTTCCTTATTGGCTGAGCTGCTGGTTACCAGGCGCTGATTGGCGAACGGCGTTCCGACATGTTGCTGGCCAGTGACGCCATATTGACTGGCGCGTGCCTCTGGAGTTCGCGGAATAAGCGACTATTTCCTCTCTGTATTCTTCAGTGCTATGTGCTCTTGTCTTACATTCATAAATAAAAGAATAAATGATTATTTAAAACAATTTATCAGCTAGTATTCAACACAGTTGTTTGGTTATAATTAGAGAACTGAAAAATTCGCTGATTCATTTTGGGACAAGCTAGAATTCCAATCACGTTCGTTTATATAACTTTAGCCATTGGTTGACATGGTGTTTGACACCTGCTGGGCAACGGTGTCCAATGTCGCCTTCCACTGTGACGGCAGACAACCAATGTGCAGTTGATATCGGCATATTCATACATAAGACTGTCGAGTCTAGCATGCAGGTCATGGAACGCGCGAAATTTTCAGGTCTATAGTTATAATTAGGGCCACCTGTTCTTTGCGAAAAGACTCCACGGTTAATTAAACTTCAAAACACGTTGGTTCAGAACCGATATCGCGGTTTGGATGGTTTAACCCCACATGCGTTTTGAGTGTCTGCCAGCCAATCGTAGGCATTCAGTGTCACAGTAACGTTATTCTGATTGGCCCAGTCGAGTAGAAAAGGTCTTCTCACACAGACATGCAGCCAATAGCCGAAGGAAGTTTGCAGGCTAGCAAGAAAGAGGTTGAAATCTAGCTTCAGCATAATTCTTCTCGCGAAAAACACTGTGTTAAGAACTGAATCACAGAAAAGGAATGATCTTATTGCCAGCATTAAAATTCTGCGATACGCTCTAGATGTTGTATATAATCCATTAACTGTTTCTGCCGACTTTTCTGAAGCCATGCTAAAGTCATATTTTCCCGGTATTCCTCCGCCTCGTTCAAACAAAGCTCAACTGAGTCTAGAAAATTACATCTGTGACAACGCATGGCATTCTTAACAATATTATACATTATAACTATTTATTACTAGGCATTAACAACACGCCTATTTTCTCTTTTGTTTCATTCATTTTAATTATAAATGAAATAATATAATTTATATATAAAATAGTAGTATAACTTTAATTTAACAATAAATATGGTACTTTTATTTTTACATAGGTGTAAAACGTCGATGATATATGGCATATATTAGAAATAACCAAACACGCCATATATGGGGTGATTTTTCGAAGGTTTGATTCAAAACGTGTGAAGAAACCGCGAACAGACGATCATTACATTTTGTGGATATATGTAGTAGGGCTCCCAGAAAATTGTGAGTGTTTGAAACGAAACAGGTTTTTTCCCGAAAGGACGGTATATGAATGACCGTTGTAGCTTGCCTCGAATGCAGTTATAAAATATGAAAATAACACATACACAGTCCGCTTGTCATTTAAAGGAGATCTAAAATATTTTAGTAGCAAGAAATTCATTTTGAAATACTCACGCATTCTGACCGAGAAAATTCAAAAATATAAAAGCCATTTATAGTAACCATTTATGGTTTCTCTCGTAACAGTGGCGCTTCTCTGTAGTCTTTCAAACTCAGAAAATACTGTGTTCGTTGTCACTTTTAAGCTAAACATTACTAGTATATACAGTAGGTTTTGTTCATTTGCAATATTGATTACTAAGAATAGCCTCAAAATAAAAAACTAAGTCTGAATGCGACACCTTTAGGTAAAATGGGAAAATTAAAACCAGTTCATGATTCCTAAACTAAATTATTCTCGGTCATCGTGAAAATGGTGTTCTGTTCAAAACGTCTAAAGAATATTGCAGTGTGCATACATTCCTAGGCGCCGAAATTTGTGGGTTATATTCCTCAAACAGATTTTTTTCTCGTACAGAACCGGAGAAATAAAAAATTTTTTGCCAACTTAAAATAAGAAGCATTCCAAAATAACCTCTCTGTTAAGTCCGAATCAGTGATATCAATCAGTGAAATAAAGTTTAACTGAAAGTCAGTTGATAAGCTACTGATGACCGAGGAATCAAGTTAATTAACTGGGAACAAGTGATTTATAGCGGTGGAGTTCTTAACATCTAGTGGGAATCGCAATTGAACCGGTGATATTCAGCCTCTNTTTTCAGGTCTATAGTTATAATTAGGGCCACCTGTTCTTTGCGAAAAGACTCCACGGTTAATTAAACTTCAAAACACGTTGGTTCAGAACCGATATCGCGGTTTGGATGGTTTAACCCCACATGCGTTTTGAGTGTCTGCCAGCCAATCGTAGGCATTCAGGGTCACAGTAACGTTATTCTGATTGGCCCAGTCGAGTAGAAAAGGTCTTCTCACACAGACATGCAGCCAATAGCCGAAGGAAGTTTGCAGGCTAGCAAGAAAGAGGTTGAAATCTAGCTTCAGCATAATTCTTCTCGCGAAAAACACTGTGTTAAGAACTGAATCACAGAAAAGGAATGATCTTATTGCCAGCATTAAAATTCTGCGATACGCTCTAGATGTTGTATATAATCCATTAACTGTTTCTGCCGACTTTTCTGAAGCCATGCTAAAGTCATATTTTCCCGGTATTCCTCCGCCTCGTTCAAACAAAGCTCAACTGAGTCTAGAAAATTACATCTGTGACAACGCATGGCATTCTTAACAATATTATACATTATAACTATTTATTACTAGGCATTAACAACACGNTACATCTGTGACAACGCATGGCATTCTTAACAATATTATACATTATAACTATTTATTACTAGGCATTAACAACACGTCTATTTTCTCTTTTGTTTCATTCATTTTAATTATAAATGAAATATTATAATTTATATATAAAATAGTAGTATAACTTTAATTTAACAATAAATATGGTACTTTTATTTTTACATAGGTGTAAAACGTCGATGAGATATGGCATATATTAGAAATAACCAAACACGCCATATATGGGGTGATTTTTCGAAGGTTTGATTCAAAACGTGTGAAGAAACCGCGAACAGACGATCATTACATTTTGTTGATATATGTAGTAGGGCTCCCAGAATATTGTGAGTGTTTGAAACGAAACAGGTTTTTTCCCGAAAGGACGGTATATGAATGACCGTTGTAGCTTGCCTCGAATGCAGTTCTAAAATATGAAAATAACAACTACACAGTCCGCTTGTCATTTAAAGGAGATCTAAAATATTTTAGTAGCAAGAAATTCATTTTGAAATACTCACGCATTCTGACCGAGAAAATTCAAAAATATAAAAGCCATTTATAGTAACCATTTATGGTTTCTCTCATAACAGTGGCGCTTCTCTGTAGTCTTTCAAACTCAGAAAATACTGTGTTCGTTGTCACTTTTAAGCTAAACATTACTAGTATATACAGTAGGTTTTGTTCATTTGCAATATTGATTACTAAGAATAGCCTCAAAATAAAAAACTTAGTCTGAATGCGACACCTTTAGGTAAAAATGGGAAAATTAAAACCAGTTCATGATTCCTAAACACAATTATTCTCGGTCATCGTGAAAATGGTGTTCTGTTCAAAACGTCTAAAGAATATTGCAGTGTGCATACATTCCTAGGCGCCGAAATTTGTGGGTTATATTCCTCAAACAGATTTTTTTCTCGTACAGAACCGGAGAAATAAAAAATGTTTTGCCAACTTAAAATAAGAAGCATTCCAAANTGTTTTGCCAACTTAAAATAAGAAGCATTCCAAAATAACCACTCTGTTAAGTCCGAATCAGTGATATCAATCAGTGAAATAAAGTTTAACTGAAAGTCAGTTGATAAGCTACTGATGACCGAGGAATCAAGTTAATTAACTAGGAACAAGTGATTTATAGCGGTGGAGTTCTTAACATCTAGTGGGAATCGCAATTGAACCGGTGATATTCAGCCTCNAGGAACAAGTGATTTATAGCGGTGGAGTTCTTAACATCTAGTGGGAATCGCAATTGAACCGGTGATATTCAGCCTCTATATTAATTAGTTTTCTGGCTCTGATTATCAGTTGCTCAATTCTCACTATTTTCTCTGACTTGGCTCAATCATCACTGTTTCGAGTTTACATCCTACAGTCCGGGAGCGACAACTGGTTCTGAACTACAACTCGCTACGTTCTACCAGAGACTTTAGTCTCCTGCCTGTCCGGCGATTGAACTGCGTTGCAGTGTGTTTGAAAAACACGTTTTACCAAGAAACTATTAAATTTGAGTCCAATGTTCTGAACTACGAAAAAAACACACACCTCATACCAGGGCAGTTGCGTACTTTCAAACTGTCACGCACGTTAGAAACGCCATTCCAGAAGCACTCCAAAAAAGTTAAAACAACTATTTCAAAGCGTTCATCACAAAACATACGCATCAGATACATTCAAAACTACTCAGGCACACTGCACTGAACCTTCCTACAGACTTTTCCCCAGACGAAATGATAGTGTCACATCTGAAAGTCCCGTAGGTACACGCACTACGAAGAGAACCCTGCACGCCAGTTCATTAGCGACGATGGCTTACTAGATGCGCGTGGCAATGTCGCCCTTATCGCTAGTGTGATTCTCGACCTCGAAAGCGGGAAATCCAGACAGGCGGGGAGCCTCAGGTCATCAAAGCGATCCGCCAATTGTTTTACGGCNCTCGACCTCGAAAGCGGGAAATCCAGACAGGCGGGGAGCCTCAGGTCATCAAAGCGATCCGCCAATTGTTTTACGGCACGTAACGCACGGACTGTGTTCTCATAGTCCCGGGGCTACGGTGCCTGAGTGGTTAGACTGCCCGCCTCCCACCAATGCGAACCGGGTTAAATTCCCGGCCGGGTCATCCCCGGATTTTCGCAATTGGGAATCGTGCCGGACGATGCCTCTGGTAGGCGGGTTTTCTCGGGGATCTCCCGTTTCCCCTGGCATTGCATCCCGGCGCTGCTCCATCCTCATTTCACTCGGCTCTCAAGATCTCGTTAAGAGCCGTCGAAATCTCTTCGCTCAACTCAACTCATAGTTCCTTCTGGGTTGGGCCTCTGATGTAATTTATAATACCACGAATTACGAGACTGAATTTCTTATGAAACACATTAGAAGCCCGCGCTGCAGAACTGTCTCCGTCGCTGGGAACGCTGCTCACAGTTTCGACATTCGCCGTGAGCGCAGTGGTGTGTGACGCGAGATCGAACGAAACAGAATAACGGTGCCACGGCACTTCAACCCCTTTTCTCCTCCCTACCCTTCGTTCCCCAATCGCACCCCTTTTCAAACGCTTTTTTTTTTTTACTGAATCCTACATCACCCTTTGTGGCGTCGGTGCACCCCCTGGCACCCACCTCTAGCTAAACAACCCCCCTACACCCCTTCCACACAGTCGAACACGCGCTCTCATACACATCGCGTCCTGACGGTAAATCGCGTCACCGGGTTCGAATTCATTTGGCCGTTAGTTTATCAGTCCCTCGGAGGGGGTAGTGGGGGGGTTGGCAGGGGTTGGGAGGGGCCGCACTTCGTTATTCCTTTGACCAACCCCCTCCCACTTTTTTTGCCTTCCTGCACCGAATGCCGAAAAACACAAACAATGCTTTGTACTTGTGGGGATGAATGGGGGACTTCCCCCTCTCCCTGTAAACTGTTTTTTTTGCCCGAGCGGTTAACCCCCGCTTCCACCCTCCGGCAGCCGAACAAAGCGGAACCAGACGCGCGCCAGAAGCACGAACATGGCGGACGCCGCCCTCTTGTAAGAGAGATATTCTTCTCCCTACTGCTGCCGTTGGTGGCACTGCCGCAAGGTGGTGGGAATTTGTGGGATAAGGGGAGAGAGTTAGGGGGGCAGCGTAGCGTCATCGGCCACTGTCGCCGATGATAAAACGTTTATCTGCGAGCATGCAGCAATGTTTCATTTCAGCTCCGGCAAAGTACGCCGCCAAGTAAACCTGGATTTCGACCTGGCGAACGATCGCACGGTAATTACCACAAAACAAAACTTCTGAAGTGTAACTTGCTTTCTGTCGTCGTCGTACAATGCCTTATAACTTTGATTAAAGTTTAGTTTACTGGTTTCGTCTTGCCTTGATTAACACAGGAGGTGGATAGGGAAGTATTAATAAGTTACATTTATTTTCGAAAATTAGTTTGACGTGCTGTTCTATTTAAAAATCAGTTAGATCGAATGCTTGTGACTGGAAGAGTTATTACGGGAGAAACATAATCCACTGATATGTACATTTCTGTTGAAATTCTACAAGAACCGGCGCACAGGAGATTCTAAAAGAACGAAGGATTTATTGCCAATTGAAAATAAGAGCTTAATATGATATACTAACTAATTTAAATCATTTACACAACAAAATTCAATTACTACGGTCACAGGAAATTTTTTTTTTTGGTTACTGTCTGCAAATAAACAAATGCCGGCTACGTACACTTCAATGACCATCGTAGGAATGAACGACTTGAAATTAGGGGGGGGGGTGTGGTTCCTAGTAGTTCCAACAACTCTCAAAAGATCGCGCTAGTCGTAATATGGCAGAAACAAAACAACGGGGATGACACTTTATGCGCTGACAAAAATTGTGAATAATCTGAAAAGTTTAAAGAGAGCGTGTCTGTAGTGAGTGAGTGAATAGATTTGGGTGGCT
>NQII01005201.1:46040-161619 GCA_002778355.1 Clitarchus hookeri | reverse complement strand
CGAGTCATATGCTTTCTTGAAATCAATGAAGGAAATTACATATGTTTTTGTCCTCGATTTTTGGTATGCCATAATGGTTTTGAGGTTTAGTATTTGTTCAGAGCATGATCTACCCTTTCTGAACCCTCCCTGGTACTCCCCCAGTTGTGGGTCCAATTGTGGCTCAGCTCTATTTAAAAGGACTTTTGAAAGAATTTTGTAGGTTACATCCAACAATGATATGCCTCTGTAGTTGTTTGGGTCCGCCTAGCAGCCCTTTTTGTGAAGAGGGTGGATGAGGGCTGTTTTCCACTCTACTGGAGTTTCATCCTCTTCCCAAATTTTATTGAAGACATATTGAAGAGATTTAATAGCATTTTTATCAGCTTTTTTTTTCCAGAGTTCGGCTACTATTTGATTTTCTCCCGATGCTTTATTATTTTTTAATTCTGAAATGACTTTNGAAGAGGGTGGATTAGGGCTGTTTTCCACTCTACTGGAGTTTCATCCTCTTCCCAAATTTTATTGAAGACATATTGGAGAGATTTAATAGCATTTTTATCAGCTTTTTTTTTTCCAGAGTTCGGCTACTATTTGATTTTCTCCCGATGCTTTATTATTTTTTAATTCTGAAATGACTTTTTGTAATTCTTCAATTGTTGGTGGTTCTGAATCTAGTTTATCAGAATTATTTGGGGTAAATTCAAATTTTATATTATCATATAAGTTTTTTTTACAGTTACCACGACTACGTACATTGTGCATGTATCGCATTTGCATATATATTGCTTTTTACATATCGCTGTTTTTTTGTAAGTTATCCATGCTGAATTTTATTTACGTATACTTTTTTCACATTTATTTTATCCAGTCTGAATGTTATTGGTCGGTTAAGGGAGGCTAGCTGTTGCTAAGGGGAGCATCGAGTTGGTAGGCACTTGCACTATCATGTGACAAGGGTGGTGGTTAGGGTGGTCCACATTTGAATGAAGAAAAAATGAAGTTGACCTAGAGGTCACGCTACCCTCTCATTTTGTTACACGTGTCTTTATCATTATATGTGCAAAATTTCAAATAGTTATCTCTAATAGAAGGGGATGCTCATCGAATCGGAAATATAAAAATTAATTGCGAAGTTACTAATTATAGTAGGAAGTAGGGAGTTAAGAAAAATACAGATATATGTGGAATAATATGGTTTATTGCAATTAAAATACTCAAAACAACCAAAAATACAAATTTTACATAGAACATGTTGTTTCTTTATTTGCGATCAAATTTAATAGTGACTTTTAGTCTTCTCAGAGGACACTTTTTTCCTGTNTTTTACATAGAACATGTTGTTTCTTTATTTGCGATCAAATTTAATAGTGACTTTTAGTCTTCTCAGAGGACACTTTTTTCCTGTTCTGTTCGACAACATGAAGTATAATTTGCTTTTCGTCTTCATCTTTTGTGAGTAACTTATTATAATCTTCGAATCATTTAACACCCCTTTTTAGCTGNTAATTTGCTTTTCGTCTTCATCTTTTGTGAGTAACTTATTATAATCTTCGAATCATTTAACACCCCTTTTTAGCTGTATCGTTAACGACACGTAAGTTTTTAACGCGATCTTTGCCTTGAATATAATCAAAATTTTGATTCCAAGTTTCCGGATTTAACTGCATGAATGAGTCTTTCATGTCGAGAAGAGAGAGTGTTTGCGATGTCCTTTTTGNTTCCAAGTTTCCGGATTTAACTGCATGAATGAGTCTTTCATGTCGAGAAGAGAGAGTGTTTGCGATGTCCTTTTTGGTACAAAAGCTCCCAAGGTGGTCTCACTTGTTAAAATTGGTCCCAATGGAGACTGATTCACTCTCGGTCGAAGTTGTTTCATCCCCTCAACAATGGCTGCTTTCTCAATACATGCCACCTTGTCGGAAAATAAGGCAAGGCCTACGAACTCGTCAGACAAGTGACATAGTTGAAGATCTAAGACACCCCTTGCAGCTTTTCCAATTTCCCGATCGATGGCTTCGTATGCTTTGAATTTTTTCCGCAGTTGTAGATCATTACCTGGTGCTTCGGCTGCCAAAGGAGCTTCAACCCATTCTTTGGTATACAGCAGCGTACCAAAATTGGCAAACCGAGAAAGCTCTTTCTCTTCCCTTTTGGTCATCCTTATTTGGAACAGACGCATTATGTTTTACTTCCTCGTAATCCTCACGTGCATCACTGGAAGAGCTAGTAAATCTGGAATCAAGCAGTTGTTGGCTTGAAACTGCCGAAGTGAAGGCAACACGTTCAGCAGCAGCCTTCTGTCTCAGTTCCTCGGCCCGTCGTTTGCGTTTTTGGACGTGTTCTATTTGTTTCTCCAATTTATTATCTAGCGAAGTCATAATCATCGTGCGCTCGCCTCTTTGATCGACAAGAAAGTCCCTATCTTCTTCAATTTTTATTAAGTTAGAGGCGTCTGCGTCATATAGTTCTTTAATAAACAACATTTCTCTGTATTTCTGCGCTTGAGAAGTTCTTGTTTTATTTTTATTTAAAAGCAGTCACATTTTATGAATTTTCTCCAATTTTTCAATGCAGAGTTTCGGTTGTTTAGTCGGTATACCAGACTTCTGCCAAATCTCAAGTAATTCTTCGTTAAGAAAATGCGCAGAATCTCTTAAGTCTTTTTTCTCTTTTAAAAACTTGTGATACCGTTGTAGTACTTGTCTTAGCGTCGGAAGATGATCCAGCCGAGATAATGGCTCCAGTGCCCGAAAACCGATCAAAATTTTTTAATTTTTATGTCTCGAAGAGGAGGCCATTTTTAAGCACTGGTACACTATTTCACTGAACTTTTCACGTCTTAAAGTCACTTCTGTCTTATGNAAGAGGAGGCCATTTTTAAGCACTGGTACACTATTTCACTGAACTTTTCACGTCTTAAAGTCACTTCTGTCTTATGGGAATCTGTTAAACTTTATTTTACAGCACTAAAGTTCACTTTAACATGTAAATATAACCTGTAACAAAGAACACTAATGTTAGAGTTTTTCTAAAAAAAAAAACTCATAAATTGACACTCCTTGAGCACCCTCTTGTACTAAACCTAGAAATTTGAAATTTTACATCNAAGAGGAGGCCATTTTTAAGCACTGGTACACTATTTCACTGAACTTTTCACGTCTTAAAGTCACTTCTGTCTTATGAGAATCTGTTAAACTTTATTTTACAGCACTAAAGTTCACTTTAACATGTAAATATAACCTGTAACAAAGAACACTAATGTTAGAGTTTTTCTANACTTTAACATGTAAATATAACCTGTAACAAAGAACACTAATGTTAGAGTTTTTCTAAAAAAAAAAACTCATAAATTGACACTCCTTGAGCACCCTCTTGTACTAAACCTAGAAATTTGAAATTTTACATCGGTAATACAAAGGGTAGAGGTAACAAAATTAGGGGGTGACCCGATCGAAATACGAAAAAAGAAAAAAATTTGACCACCCTAGTGGTGGTGGTGGTGATTATGTTAAGAATTTGGTGTCTGTATCTTAAACAGTTCGGAAATAACGACCAACTATGCTCATAAGTATGCATAGGGCATAAATGACACTGGAATAATTTTCCTTGTCGTAGGTGATGTCTATGCTACGAATTTGACGACTGTATCTTAAACGGTTCGGAAATTATGGTCAACTATGCTTATAAGTTCTCATAGGACATACATGACCCTGCGATAATTTTCGTTGATGGAGGCGATGTCTATGTTACGAATTTGGCGACTATATCTTAAATGGTTAGGAAATTACGGCCAACTATGCTTACAAGTATGCATAGGGCATAAACGACTCTGCGATAATTTTCGTTGTCGGGGGCGATGTCTATGTTACGAATTTTGTGACTATCTTAAAGGGTTCGCATAGGGCATAAATGACCATGCTGTCATATTCGTTGTCGGGAGTGATGTGTATGATACGAATTTGGTGACTTTATCTCAAACGGTTAGGAAATTATGGTCAACTGTGCTTATAGATTCGCATAGGGCATAAATGACTCTGCAGTTATTTTCGGTGTCGGGAGTGAAGCATATGTTACGGATTTGGTGAATGTGTCATAAACGATTCGAAAATTACGGTCAACTAAGCTTATAAGTATGCATAGTGTGCAAGAGGATGGAACAAGGTATTCGAATTCTGGAAGACTCTGAGAAAACCCCCTCGCTTGGAATGCAAGAGCATGTAACAAGGTATTCGAATTCGGGAAGATTTGGAGAAAAACCCCTCGCTCGAAATGCAAGAGAATGGAACAAGGTATTCGAATTCGGGAAGACTCAGAGAAAAACCCCTCTTAAATGGATTGCAAGAGCATGAAGTAGGGACCATTCTGGGCGCCGTGGAAGGGTTTTGGGACTACTAGGAGAAAACCTCCCTCTTATGGAATGCAAGAGCATGAAGTATTGAAGAGATGAGGGTGGAATGCAAGAGCANGAACAAGGTATTCGAATTCGGGAAGACTCAGAGAAAAACCCCTCTCAAATGGATTGCAAGAGCATGAAGTAGGGACCATTCTGGGCGCCGTGGAAGGGTTTTGGGACGACTAGGAGAAAACCTCCCTCTTATGGAATGCAAGAGCATGAAGTATTGAAGAGATGAGGGTGGAATGCAAGAGCANTACTAGGAGAAAACCTCCCTCTTATGGAATGCAAGAGCATGAAGTATTGAAGAGATGAGGGTGGAATGCAAGAGCATGAAGTAGTGAACAAAATGGCCTTCGGTATTGGCTGACAAAATGGCCACCGTCAGGAAGGAATGCAAGAGCAGGAAGTTTGACTCATGTCATCATCCAAGATGGCCACCGCAAATCCCTTAATCCCGACCCCGACACCCCTATTTTACAATTGTCCTTTTCTAACTACTACTGCCCCTAATGATATCAATGATAACTTGATAAAATTACTAAAATCTTTGAATAATAACATTTATAAAGTTTTTTTAGTTTACATATATAAAAACTTTAACTTAAAATATTGATTTGTAGATATTAAAAAAATATATNTTATAAAGTTTTTTTAGTTTACATATATAAAAACTTTAACTTAAAATATTGATTTGTAGATATTAAAAAAATATATGTATTTAAACCAACTTTGTGTTTAATCTTAATTTTTCATTGAAGTTAGAGGAGAGGCATGAAGCAATTTATTTGAAATCCGACTTTTAATTCGCCTGCTGTAAGAGTTATAATACTTTAACATCAAATTTCATCTCAGAAGTGAAAATTGAAACTCGGGAGCAGTACTGTAAGCTTATTAATGTATGATACATACATAATGTTTACAGTAAGAATTAAAATTTTCCTGTACTACAGCCTGCGCAGTGAGCACAGCAACATACCATGCACGTACGTAGCTAGTATTGCTTAAATGGTAGGCACTGTATAGCTGCAACTGAATATTTGTGTGCGTTTTAAACGAAAACGGTGGGTCATGGCCAGTTGTAACAAGAGGACCAATTTTTGTTAATTATGTTATACTGCTCAATAAACCAGCATCGAAAGTTCATAATTACTGACGGTTAAAAAGTTCCCGGCAATGAGAGGGTGGTTACCCATGTTATTTTAATTATGTATGAGGGAAGGTATTAATGAGTGTCTGCTTTTAGGTTGAAGATCCCTATAATATGAAACGACGTTCAAAGGATTGTATTCTAATCTCACTTAGTTTCCGATATTTTGCAAAAAATATATTTGAAAATCTTAATTTTCTAGGGCTTATATCTCCTTTGATATTCAGTTTAGGAAGTGGCATGTATATTTCCCACTTACTCTTGCATAAGGAATTACCTCACGAAGTTCATCGGTCGCATTCCGCCTCATATTGCTTATAATATTAAAACTTTCGTCGTACGTACGGACAGTTAGAGTATTCCACGTTTTCAATGACCTGTGTAGTTATGACTCCACAGTTTGCTCATTGTTTACTGCCCCAACAGACCAGGTGGCGCTGCATTCTGCCGTTTTCCCCGCACGTTTGTGAAAGACCTAATGCACCAAGGTGCATAAACTGCACGATCAACTCAAAAGCACGTGTATTTAAAGTCTATCTTATTCGCAAATAAGTCGTTGAATTATCCCACCCCGAACCACCAGTGGCCCAAAAGGCAGTCCTGTAAGAATACGGTGCTTCTGAAAAGCGAGAAGTATTGGAAATTCGTTTGTTGCGGCCACTGTTTGAGGTCGTGTGTGCCGTTGAACTCCTCAGCGCGAAACCATCAACGACTGCAGTGCACCACGTCCTTAGAACTTTACCTCCTCGGTCACATTTACTGATTGCGGTGGAAATTAACGGCCGGGTGTGGGTTTGTGGGCGCTGCAAGGCTGTAAAAGGAGCGGTGTGGCGTCGGCAAGATTAATCAAGCCTTGATGACGCGGCCTGGGCCTACACGATTATACTCGGGTTAACGGCGGAATCGCATCGACTTGAACGTCGTCTGGTGTTAACGTCGCGCGGTTCACGTTTATTGCAGCGGATCTCTCCCTCTCACTCTCTCTGGAATGAGATTCCAACAGACGTTACTGCGTTTCGGAAAAAAACAGCCCGTTTCAGACAAGTTGGTGCTTTGGAAGCGTACTTCAGAGACTAGCGGGGTGATTGTAAGTACAGGCTGTTCAAGGTTAACTAAGCGCTTCTGGAAGCCCTGGTCAAGATCTACTTTTATCCTTAGCTTGTATCATTCCGCCATACGTAAAATGTACATTACAATGAGCGCAGTGTCTTTACTCAGGCGCCATTCAAGTGGGAAGGTGAAATCTTTGGGAACCTAAATGTATTACTGTTATGTAGAAACCCGGAAATTTCGCGGATTCATTTGTTAGTAAGCTAGTCTCCACAATACGTACTGTACTCGAGCCTCAGTTAGTTGTTCATTGGCTAATGCTTCAGGTTTACCCCAGACCAAGTAGCACGGGATTAGGTCCTTATTCTCTTGCCAGTTTTTTATTTGCTCAAATTCGCCCAGGGTGTCTTACAAACTGCGATCCAATTGATAAACCAAGTCATACGTATGGTCTGTCTAATGTAAGTTGGCGAGATTTTGACAGTCCGATGAAAGTAGCGCCAATGTTTGCTTTTTGTTTATGTATCCTTTCGCCATCAGCTGGTGTGTCAAGGGGTGGCTNCCGATGAAAGTAGCGCCAATGTTTGCTTTTTGTTTATGTATCCTTTCGCCATCAGCTGGTGTGTCAAGGGGTGGCTGTATATTTATTTTATTAACACGCTGTCAGCTAGTCCACTTTCCACTGTAATAATAAACAAATATTAGGGTATTTATAGACTCCAGCTGTCTAAAAAATTTGTAGGTTTTAAAAGTAAAAACAGAAAACCTTGCAAAAAATGAAATCTTTCTTCATATTTTTTTTATTTATTACAGACAAAGAATTTGGGTAATTGTAGTTATTATCACACTTTGGATGTTACAGCTAATATGTTATGACTGGAAATAAAAATAATACGGGAAACTTTCTTGACAACGCACTTTTCATTCGCCAACAAACAACTTACCAACGACTTTTGCAAAACAGTTAATCTGCTATTACTGATACTAAACAGCTTGAGTTAGAAATATGTGACGTGGAATAACGCAATAATTCTTCAAAACTACCCACGTGCATCACGTTTTCTTCGTTTTATTAATACAGAATAGTAACAACACGAAAACAACAAAAATTTGGGTTAGCAGGAGAACTGGTTGTAGTCCGGTGTTTGGTTGACAGATAGCGTGGAAGGGCGTGTTGTAACAGATGGCGTGGTAGGACTTGTTGTCAACAAGTAGCAGCACTTTGACCTGCCTCTTGATTCCGCCTTTGTGAAATTTCACTTTTCTCCTTTTATTGGCTCAAAACGACAAGAGTTTGAAATATAGGTCGTGAAATTATTTGAAAAAATTATTTAACTATACCCTCCGATATTTCTGTAGGCTTTTAGAATTAATATCAAGCATGTGTGGAGAGTGGCGGTACGACATAAAAATATCTTCCAATGTTTGAAGTTTCATTTCATTTGAATACGGACTATTTTAATGTCCGTTTCATTTTGAACACATATAAATTGCTACTTAAGCACGAAGTTTAATTTGTAACACTAATAACAGCTGGTTTGTGAACACGTAAAATAAAACGTATTAATTAATTTTGGAACTCTTTCTTATCCGCGTATTTTCTGCTGGTTTGATGTGCGTCGGCAGTGCAGTCAGAATAGCCAACGTAATATTAATTTTCATTCGTTCATGCATCAGTTGATACAGGATTTTGTTACGAATACGTCAAGTTGCCCCTCACTGAATGTCAAAATCTCGCCAACTTATATAAGACAGACCATTCATGTGTCCCAAGTATAGCTTATCCTCAAATGAATCCGCGAAATATCCGGGTTTCTACCAATANGAGACAGACCATTCATGTGTCCCAAGTATAGCTTATCCTCAAATGAATCCGCGAAATATCCGGGTTTCTACCAATATGCCATTTTGTACTTTAATGGGCATCAAACAAGAAAAACACAAATTCGATTTGCCAGTAATTTAAATATCACTTTCAAAATACAACTTGGAACACAGAAAAAAGTCAAATGTTGCTGCAAACAAAAAGTTGCTATTGAACCATTCCTTTGGAAATGTATGTTGTAGTAAAATTAATGGTGTGACAAAGTTAATTATGTTAAAAAAAACCTTTAAGTAAAGTTGCCTCAACCAAATGTTTTATTGCGCTAAAAATAACAGGAAGAACGAAATATTTGTGTCATTGTGTCATTAGAGTAATGTCCAGCCGATACAAGCTTACACTGACTAGACATTGTAAAATCTCCGATACTAGTGAACAACGATAACCTCGTAAAATGGAAGCCCTATATTTATACTTTAAAGCATAGAATGATAACTAAATGTACCTTTGTGAATTCTAATCCCCGTCTAGTGTTAAAACCTCTGTTAATCTGGTGGAAATTGCTGACGTAACTAACTACCTTCAAACCGCGAGATTTTCCGTTGGAATCTAAGATTAGCCTGGATAAACGAGATCTTCTTACATATATACTCACGGTAGCTTTGCACGAAAATTCCACCCCCTTTCCAATTAACCGCCATACATGAAGCGGGAACGTTTATGAGAAAAAATAGTGAAAAAATGTGAGGAGAAAAGAGACATCAGAGGTATTAAGCGTGAAGTGAGCCGCTTAAGTCCCGTCCCGGTTTGAGTAGTAATACGTTGTTAAAGTGCTTTCTCTTTCTACCCTCCCTCATTCTCTTTCTATAATCCGTGATCCCCTTTTGTTCAAGATAAATCACGCCTGACAGCAGTTCAGGTCTAATAGATACCTCATTTGCTACTGTGTATACATATTTCGAAGCGCAACCTATGGTAACTCCCACATAATAATTTTTCCACGTGGAAGTTATGAGTTAGGGTGACTTTTGTTGATCAGACTCGCGAGAAACGCGGTTTGAAGCCGTGCGTTCAATATTTTACAATTGTGATTTTACATTTTAAACTACGGACTAGGCAATGTTTGTGGTTACTAAAATGTTGAAATTATATACAAGACAGAACAGGAATTCTATTAGCTCAAAACTGTAATGCGTGTTAGTTATTGGCAAGGGAAGTCCAAGATATTGTTGATGAGCCACCCAAATATGATGAACCTGTATGTGCCGTTGCCGTAGGCTGAATGCTATGACGAAAAGCGACGAGCGGTACACCAAGCTTCCAAGTGTTGCCAAGCGTTATGTATTTTCTTGGTGGAGTTAGGGATTTTTATATCGGAGAAAAAGTATCGGTATTATTTGTATTGGTTATTTATAAAAACATTGTTATAGATATTATTTATATTGGTTTTTTATGAAAGTATCGTTTTAAGAGACGACATATCGAAAGAAAATATCGATTTTCGGTACATTGGAATTCGATATTTTATGTATTAAAGAACTTGACAAATGTAAAAATGCTTGGAATATTACATGTTTAGGACACGAGGCATTACAGAAAAATGTGGCGCCTGGTTCTGGTGTATGTTGCCAAAGTAAACATAGTAATTTTTAATGCAATTTACATGTTCAAAACATAGAATATTAAAAGACCATCTTAAAATTTTTATTTCCGATACCTGAAAAAATATAATTATTTCGATAAAATGTCGTTGAAATATATCGACGGTTTATATAAATATGTTGTCATTTGGATATATCGATATTGTTTCAACATCCCTAGGTGTCGTAATTATCCCGAATACTGCGCCGCCGGGAGGAAATATCCGATTGTGCTTCGGTGCTTTGTTTTACAAACTATAATTGTTCTAATGTGTTTCGTATTCTTCCCCTGGCATGGTTACCAACGCATCAATACAGTTTGATTCGCTTGTCCGCTTGATTTATTCATAAAAGTACCCGCTCAATGGGGTCTAACTTTGTGAGTTTATATTTCTGCGATTAATTATTTAAGCGTAGGCAAATATACAACAGACATCTTCCGAAGGGCCACTGCATACTTCTACGCTCCAAACGTGAAGTAGCCGATATGGATCCGAAACCGCGAAAACCCTTCGAAAAATTCTCAACTGAAAACAAACGACGTCTAGTTATTTTTGGTGACTGAATTTGCTGATTTCATGTTGATTTTCGGTGAGTCCCACCACTCCAATACAACAGATTTATATGCCAGTTCGTAGAGGCATATCTACTGATTTTCAGCGAATCCACTTACTGATGACAAAATCGATTATTGGATTTAGAGCACAGGTCTGCCTGGCCGAAAGTGGCTGGTTAGAGCCGTCGGGTTTGCTTGACCTGACGCATCTAGGGCCTTCAGTTATCTTAACACTAAAGTCTGTTTCATGTAAGTTGGCGAGATTTTGACGGTCAGTGAATGGCAATTGACGTATACGAAAAAAACAAAGTGCCATTTACAAAATCCTGTATCAGCTGATGCACGAACGAACAAAAGTTAATATTACGTTGGCTATTCTGAGTGCACTGCCGACGCACATTAGACAAGCAGAAAATACTCGATAAGAAAGAGTTCCTAGATTAATTATTACGTTTTATTTTACGAGCTCACAAAACAGTGGTTGTTAGTGTTACAAACTGACNTATTACGTTGGCTATTCTGAGTGCACTGCCGACGCACATTAGACAAGCAGAAAATACGCGATAAGAAAGAGTTCCTATATTAATTATTACGTTTTATTTTACGAGCTCACAAAACAGTGGTTGTTAGTGTTACAAACTGACCTTCGTGAAAAAGTAGTAATGCATAGGTGTTCAAAATAAAATGCACAATAAAACGATCCATATTCAAATGAAACGCAACTTCAAAACCTTTTACAACGTCGTATCCCCCCCCCCTTTTTTCCAATCATGCTTTCCATACGTGCTTTACTTATATTAATTCCGAAAGCATACAGAAATATTTTATAATATTGTTGAATTATTTTTTCTAATAATCTGACGAAATGTATTTCAAATCAGTGTCGTTCTGAGACAGTAATAGAAGAACATTAAACGTTTAAAAATACGCTATCTATTGAGCAATGCAAACGGCTCAAACCTCGCTCTTTCATGCCGCGTGCGCCATCTATCTGCTTTTTCCTGAATCATTACCAGCCAGAGAAGAAAGCTTTCATACTAACAAATTTACGAACAGATACCAATAGTTTTATTTTTCCGTGAGTTCTGCATAATTTTTAAAGTAACACTATTTCGCGTATAGCGGTTTTGAGTACTAGTAATTTCTACATGGCCGGTAATCGTTCGTCTACGTAAATTATACGCCATATTGTTCTCCTGAAAACCCATTTCCTTGTTCCCAAAGAAAGTGGGACACGCGCGAATAGTTTTTAAGCTATTCTAACGTTATTCCATGTCACATATTTCCAACTAGAATATATTAGCTGTAACGTCCAAAGTGTGATAATATCTACAACTATCGTCTTGCAAATGTTAACCCAAATTCACTGTCTCAGACAAATTAAAAAAAGAGTTAGCAAATATTTAATTTTTTGCAAGGTTTTGTATTTTTACTTTTATAATATACTAATTTTTTTTAGACAGATGTCAGTTTAAAATATCTTGAAATTTGTTTAGCATTACAGTACAATGGCAAGTGGATTAGCTGACAGCGTGNTACGCCATATTGTTCTCCTGAAAACCCATTTCCTTGTTCCCAAAGAAAGTGGGACACGCGCGAATAGTTTTTAAGCAATTCTAACGTTATTCCATGTCACATATTTCCAACTAGAATATATTAGCTATAACGTCCAAAGTGTGATAATATCTACAACTACCGTCTTGCAAATGTTAACCCAAATTCACTGTCTCAGACAAATTAAAAAAAGAGTTAGCAAATATTTAATTTTTTGCAAGGTTTTGTATTTTTACTTTTATAATATACTAATTTTTTTTAGGCAGATGTCAGTTTAAAATATCTTGAAATTTGTTTAGCATTACAGTACAATGGCAAGTGGATTAGCTGACAGCGTGCTGATAAAAATACAGCCTCCACTTGACGCACCAGCTGATGGCGAAAGGATACATAAACGAAAAGTAAACGTTGACGNCTGATAAAAATACAGCCTCCACTTGACGCACCAGCTGATGGCGAAAGGATACATAAACGAAAAGTAAACGTTGACGCTACTTTCGTCGAACTACCATAATCTTGCCAACTTACATGAAACAGACCATAGCGTCGCGACAGTTTCAAAACGTTGGATGCTGGGAGCCAACAGTAGACAGAACGGCGTTAGCCATGAATTTTTTTAAATATTATTTTTTATTTTTACCACATTAACTTGTAAACATTATCTGTGACTACCCTTTCCCTTGAACTTTATATATAAATAAATAAATAAATAAATATATATATATATATATAGATCGCATGTGAAAGTCAAAATTTTATTTTATTTTTGTAATGTACAAATTAAAATAAACTAAACTATTTGCAGAAAATTCAAAAAAGACAACTGAAAGATCTTGTCTTAATTCATTTAAAGACATGTTTAGCAAAAGTGGCTTTCCAAAAATTTAGCGGCATTCACAAATAAAAAATATGCAAGCATTTCTTTATTTTCNATGTTTAGCAAAAGTGGCTTTCCAAAAATTTAGCGGCATTCACAAATAAAAAATATGCAAGCATTTCTTTATTTTCATCAATTTTTTGAAATGGCTAAAATATTTCATTGTGAAATTTTATAGACGTCTTTAAGTAGCTCTTGGCATCTTTTTTCAGTGTGAATTATATAATTTCTGAACATTACCTTGTTTTCTTTATTTGTACACTTCTACAGCAATAANATGTTTAGCAAAAGTGGCTTTCCAAAAATTTAGCGGCATTCACAAATAAAAAATATGCAAGCATTTCTTTATTTTCGTCAATTTTTTGAAATGGCTAAAATATTTCATTGTGAAATTTTTCTTTTTTCAGTGTGAATTATATAATTTCTGAACATTACCTTGTTTTCTTTATTTGTACACTTCTACAGCAATAAAATTGTGATTTTCATGCGTGTTTATGCGAAAACTACGCGCTTAAAAATTATTTTGCGAGGAAAGAGCAATTATTGAAAATGTCTAAAAGTTGGACAGTATGTGGCTCAAATATAAAATCACACATTTTTTCGTGGCCAACGCTCTTAATGCGTTATTTTCAAGGAACTAATGAAACGAATATTTTTTTTGCGTCGTCATTTATCAGTCATGACTATGTTACTTTGTCACGGTTAAAAATATCACGACTGAGCATAGTATTAAAAATGTGATTTAATTTATAACCTAGCAAAAGCAGTTTTTTTCAGCATTAATGTATCAATCGCAAATAAACTATAAAAAAAGTTGCAAGCTAATGTAAACAGTGGCTTAAAATATTTTCGTTACGTATAAAAGTTGTTAATATTTTTTCAACACTGTTGCTTTCTGCTAGTAGGAAAATTTCGGTAGGCCTACGGTTCTCACNACTGTTGCTTTCTGCTAGTAGGAAAATTTCGGTAGGCCTACGGTTCTCACGTGTAACTAAATATGAACAATACCTTTTCAAGCGGCACACACATCAATTTTCTATTGCGGATTTGCACCCAGGATCACTCAATCGGAACCTGCAATANACCTTTTCAAGCGGCACACACATCAATTTTCTATTGCGGATTTGCACCCAGGATCACTCAATCGGAACCTGCAATATTTATACTGTTCACATATATATTAGAATTTGCATTTGCCAAATTTTTTGTGGTGAAAAATATTGTGTAGTGGCCATAAAAATGTTAGTGATTATAAAACCAGAAGTGCTTTTGTAATTACCAGTATAGATTTCATCGGATAGTACAANGCCATAAAAATGTTAGTGATTATAAAACCAGAAGTGCTTTTGTAATTACCAGTATAGATTTCATCGGATAGTACAAGTGATTTTATTTGTTTGCAGAGATAATGCATTTGGTATTTCCCACAAATAAGTTTGTAGCCATTTCTTAATTTATCGGTGTGACATTTCAACCAACTACACCTCAGTTTCAAACCTACTTCCGATAAATGTATCTCATGTAATTTTCATCAGTTGTGAATGCTTTGTTACGAGGAATAATAAGAGTATTTTGATATTAGACGCCGTTACGGTTTTATTCACTTTAATTTCAATCGTAACCGCATAAGTATTTCTATCTTCCACCGAACATGTAATCCAGGTATGATTTGAAACCACGCTTCAACGTTCGTCTGAATATTCATCATTTGAAAATTAACTACAAATTACTAGGAGTCGGCTATAAACCATTAAGTTTTGTATTATCTTCCCTGGCGGCATCTATTTCAGAGAAAGTCCAACGAGGCGATATTCGCCCGTGCTCCACTTGGCACGAGTTATGGAGTGGTTCCAGGAAGACCTGGAATAACAACTACAGGAACCGTGTTTCGTATGTAACATTACTTTTGGAGCGGATGTCCGTGCGAGTGAGCTCGCACTCCACCGTTAACCTGCCGCCGCAACCGCGCGGTAAAATTGTCTACTACTGCACGTGAGTATCCGGTTCAAAGTGCGTGTCCCACTGACCTCGTCTTCGCGATGCCCCTTCCGTTTGGAAATACCCTTCCGCGACTACGACCCCACTCTCCAGCCGNCCCACTGACCTCGTCTTCGCGATGCCCCTTCCGTTTGGAAATACCCTTCCGCGACTACGACCCCACTCTCCAGCCGAGACACCACGATACTCGATTGGCTGCGAGATGCTCTGGGACAAGTCTTCCGTCTGATTGGCCCTTNAAGTCTTCCGTCTGATTGGCCTACCGTTCTGCGGAAGGTTTCGTACCGGCTGGGCTGCCAGCTGGCGAATAATTTGACAGGCGCTGATTGGCGAACGGCGTTCCGGCATGTTGGTCTGTGCCGCCGTTCTTCTGGCGTGTGCAGCTGGAGTTCGCGGTACAATCGGCTGTTTCGCTTCTGCATACTTGCCTGCCTTGCATACTTGGCTACAGATTTAAAACACCCACTGAACTTGTTTTGAATGCTATCGCGCATGAGCTTAAATTGTTGTTTCAACTTAGAATAATATACAATTATTTTGGAGAGGGGAGGGGAAAATAAATAATCTGTTACAGTTTTGGAAGTAAATAAACACACGCTGTTATTCACGTTTAAGTGAGCACTTTTAAAAGCTCTTTCATTTGGAATAATAGTCAACAAATATATTTTATTTTAACCTTAGACGTTTACTTATGAGTGTGGGGGAATATACACACTGTATTTATTACTTATATGGGAATATTTATTTAAGAAGGTGGCTAAAGGATAAAAAATGTCTTAAAGTAAAAAGTAACTACGGCCTCAAAGTGTTCACTATACCGTGAATTATCTATACAAAACTTTTACAAATATCTTATTATAATTACTATATTGTTTTTGTTTGTGGCGAAAATAAAGCTATAGTATTGTACTACATCTAGCTACTGACTGTAAACTACACCAAAATACGATTCGATAAGCACAATAAAGACTAAGGATACCTCGGTGACTGTGCCATCAGCACACCTGATTTTCGCATGTGTGAAACGTGGCGGACGTTTCCGATGGCTGAAGGGTTTTCTCGTAGTACTCGTGTTTCCTTTACCACTGCATTCCGAGGGCTATACTAATACCCTTTCTCGCGTAGGCAGCCGCATCTCCCCTCGTCCAGTCCATCTTATCCCTGTCGAGACACAGTGAAACACAACGAAACAGTTGCATTACAACCCATTAAGTTATGTGAAATATTGAACTGAAATGGGACATAAGTTCTGATTTACCAGGTAACGAAAAACGTACACAAATATTCTAATAACTATTTTTACGAACATATGAAACAATTACTCTTAGAAATATAATTCGTTTTTTGTCAGACTGGGATGAGTAGCCACGTCATCGGGGATTGCACAAAATATTTGAGAACCAATCGAACGTTTGGTATCACTATCGTTGAAGAGTGGAGTCTCGAACCTGCCTTTAAAGGAGTCGCAAAGTAGAAACTTGAGAACCAGGACTCAGGAATTGGTGTCTGCTGCTGCATAAAATAACTTACTTCTGACGTATTACATTAACTGTCCTAATTAGGGACGAGACCTATCGCTTTTTAGTGCTGACCGCCTACGCCTGTAAGGCATGCAGGCATAGTGCAGAGAGCGATAGGCAGGCAGAGATGCGATGGGATCCACGACTGTCTCCTTGAGTGTATCTATAGCTAGTGTCAGTAATATTTGGTGGGAAAACTTCGCTATTAAATGTAATTCAAAACGTCATGTCATTCAATTGTTGTTGTTTGGTAACCTCTTTCTTTGCAAGCAACAGTGGCGTGCGCACACTAGTAAACCAACAGAAGCACGAGTGGTCATGCCCGGTAGGCAAATGGTATTCCATCGCCACTGCAGCTAATTGTAAGAAGTAAACATGCATGATGTCTTAGTAGGACATATACTGTAAAATACTATTTCTGGTAAACTTCCTAAACTGTAATGGAAGTTTTTAACCTGTACAGTGTATGGAAATAGTACTTCGTGTCATGCTGAACATTTGGGAAGGCTTAGCATTGCTACTATCGAAAGTTGGGGACTTCTCTACGCATTTTACTCTTTCCTGAACAACTGTAGGAATGTTACCATGCATGTATTGGAAAAATTTTTAACATTCGCGCTTTGTCACTGTACGTATACACTGGCATGTTAAATTTACAAATAATTTCTTAGAGTGTAGATACCCATCCCACGCTTAGTTTATGTCACGAAGAATCATCGACTCCACCCACAGCTAAAGCTTTATCTAGGCAGAGAAAGGTAGAAGTGATATAAAAACCGTGAAAATCCTTTTGCGGCAAGAAAGTAACCGTTCAATACCGTAAGTCGGGGTAACTTTGGCCCTTAGGGATGACTTTGACCCAACTTTTAGGAAAACCTATCTACTGTTTTAACTGTTAGGAACAAATGTGCTTTATTCGGTTTTGTGGTTTCGTTATCAGAGAGCGGCTAAAAAATAAAGTTGTTCAGTTTTGATTATTGCAAATAATACTACTTTCCGATATTTCAGTCAAAGTCACCCTAAGCTAGCTTGCAATCAACTGCACCGCTGAGGTAGGATTCCAAGCATCAACTTCGGATGTGATCAGTCTAATATTTTGAATGGTAGGGTTCAATCTTATGGTAGTTACATGCATTGAAAAATCGGGGTGTGGCTGTCTAAGAGACACGGGCGTGTGTTTTACGTCAATACGTCTGCATTAGGAGGTAATATTTTCTTTGGGATATGGGAATGAAATGAAAGTTATGAAATTGATATTTGGCTTTTGTGGCTTAATTCGACAGATCTAGACGANTTGGGATATGGGAATGAAATGAAAGTTATGAAATTGATATTTGGCTTTTGTGGCTTAATTCGACAGATCTAGACGACATATTTCGATTGGCACCAAAATCAACGCGCTAGCACGTCGGAGTCGCGAGATATACTGCCCTGAAATTTTGAGTCAAACCTTTGAAAAATCACCCCACATATGAGGTGTGTTTGGTTGTTTCCTAAATATGTAATGTATCACAAACGTTTGATACTTGTGTTCACATAAAAGTATCTTATTTTTTGTTAAATTTTACGTTTACTTACATTTTAAATAAAGTTTATATTTGATTTATAATTAATNAAAAGTATCTTATTTTTTGTTAAATTTTACGTTTACTTACATTTTAAATAAAGTTTATATTTGATTTATAATTAATATAAATAAACGCCACAGAGAAAATAGGTGTGTAGGTAATGCCTAGTAATAAATACTCATAATGCAAAATATTACACTGTGTGCGCACGAATTTGGTGCATTGTCCCTTTGGTGTATTTTTCTAGACTAGGTTAAGCTTTGCTTGTATCAGGCGGAGGAGTATCCTGAAAATAGAACTCAAGCAGGGCTTCAGAAAAGTTGGAAGTAACCATGAATGGACTATAACCGATTGAGTGAGAGCTTATTAATTTAAATTACGTTATTAGTCACGAAGTTATAGTTTTGGAGTGGATAATCCTGCAAACGTTACACCGCGGTTTAGATCCTGGCACGGAACGTGTGTGTTGGGTATCAAAGACGTACTCACGCCAAAATTAAAAGTTCCTGCAAACAGCGTAGTGTCGGAGGTTTTTATTTGCGGAGCTGTGAAAGGACTGGTAGAGGTTAGGACAGGACTTTCTCACCATTGTTTACCGGCGGTGGTATTCAATAGAGTGAGGAGATCCGTGTGTTTGGTTGTGGAACACAGGGNTGTCAGGCACTCCTTGCACATTCATTGTCTGTTGGGATCTCGCAGGCGGCCGCCTACTCGCTCGTGAAGCAGGGGGGCGTGGCCTTGGTTGCATCATTCCAGCGGACAGGAGATGGTACGTCGCCCAATTTCGTCCGCCACGTGCCGCGCGCGAGGCATCCCGAGTGCTGCAGAAACACCACGACTCATCTACTTACATTTCTTCCAAAAAACAGCTACAATGTAGAATAGTTTTTTTTTATAAACAGGGTCCCAAAGCAAGATGTTCTACTGCATTAAGCACAGTGAATGTACATTATTTTACCGGGGGCTACATAAATAGAGTATCTAACAAGAAATAATTTTTGTAGCTACAGTAGTTCAGTCCAGTTTACTCGAAACCAAATATCTTCTACATTTATGTCTCTTGAGATTCAAGAAATCTGTTATCTAAAATATTAACCCTTTAAGCCTACAGTTTCAGGCATTGCCAAAAAATAAATTTCGTGATGCGTGCTGTACTTAAGACGATACAAAACTTCTTAAGTTGCCTTTGCCAATGAGCTTTGTTTTCTACTATAGTAATATAAAACAAGCATAGCTTAGACCCGAAACATGGTTTACGAATTCAGGCTATTTTCGGATTGATCAGTTATTACATTAATATTTTAGTATTAGTAGCGTTCAGTTCGGACGTTGTCGATTGTCACTTGTTCAGCTATGGCTGCAATTTGATAATTAAGTGTTTTAGTAAGTCTCGTAAGTACTAGGAACTAAATACTGAAATACCAAATACGTCATCAATTTATTCGAGAAGTTCGTGTCACGTGACCGTATAGTGAAATAAAAGTGCCAATACGAACACGGCCTCAGTTCCGCCATTGAGCCTTGAGATGTTTTATACCCGCCATAAGTAACCTTAATTTTCTTTATGTGGACAAGTATGTACATTTGGTCTGAATGGGTTGGATGAAGTGTTGTCTGAAAACGTCAGTACACAGTCTGTAGCCACATTATATCAACAAATTTGTTTTGAGGGCGAAATTCGACGAACGCCTGAAAGCGGGCAACACACATGGCGCTCTAGATTATAAAGTAGGCGAAAACAGGCGCACACGTACTACTCGTTCGTATTACTAGGGACCTTTATGTTTTGAGCATGTTGCGTAACTTGCAGATGTCTCACAGCTGTTTAGGGAAATAACACGGGTAACATTGTCTTAAAAAATTTCGACACAATTTTCAATAATTTCTCTTTCGAAACCTTATGTGTATTTAAGATTCACAAATTTTTGTGGCAAATAGATTTAATTTTATGAAAAAATATTCTAGAAAAATAAACGTTTTAAATTAGACGCATGTTTCCGCGCAGTTACATGTTATATGGATTCCATTCAGAGGAGTAATTTTAGCNACAATTAAACGTTTTAAATTAGACGCATGTTTCCGCGCAGTTAAATGTTATATGGATTCCATTCAGAGGAGTAATTTTAGCTAGAAGTTTGAATATTATTTCTACGACGAATATTTTCGTAACGAATGCGAAGATGCATGTTTCCAGAGTTATTAAGTTCCATCGTATTTCTATAAACTTTTATGCACACATTTATTGTTCCATTCAAAACAGTGCGTAAAGGTAACATATTTTTACGGATTTATCATGAGATACAAAAATTATGTAAGGCTTAGTTTAATTGTAGTATTGTGTTTTTTTGTTTAGTGTTTTCACTATCCTTTCACCGCTAACACTCCTGTGGGTCCCATGACTACTTTCCATACACGTGTTGATAGGGTGCAGCTGGAATGTTTGGAAATAGGGAAAATAAACGCCTACTAGAACTATGACATGTGTGGCACGATAACGTGCATAAAACTGCCAGAAACTAATTTTAATAATCACCAGTTTATACATTATACTTTATAATGTAAAACGTGAAGTATTTGCGTCGTCTTTTATAGTTCAACGCCAACATTATAACATATGTATTTATCAGGTAATGTTATCCTTAAAACATATGCGATGAAGAGGGTAATTTTTTTTTTAAGAAGTTTGAGTTTATAACTGTTGAGTTACTCTTGCAGCATGTACAGCGGGAAAATGCGGTACTGTTCTTAGTTTGGGTGTGGATGTCGGGGGACATTGTTTGGCGGTGCGTTGACTGCACTGGCGACCGGCCCGCCTCGCGGGACGAGGTAGCGGAGGCGCGGCACTGGTCCGCCTCCCAGCCGGTCACGTGGCACGCCAAGGACGACGGGACACACCCCACCCCGCTGCCCAGACACACGTGGGACACAGACACAGCGCCAACAAGCCCACAGCTTACAGGCAACATACTGCTCCATAGGGATGTTGATATCGGGGAAAAAAATATCCATATTATTTATATTGGTTATTTATAAAAGTATCGTTTTCCGAAACTGTATATCGAAAGAATGATATCGATTTTCAGTACATTGAAATTAGATATATTATGTATTAAAGCACTTGACAAATGTAACATTGCTTGGAATATTACATAGTGAGGACACGAGGCATTGCAAAAAAATGTGGCGCATGTTTTTGATGCATTTTATCAAAGTAAACATAGTATTTTTTAATTTAATTTCTGTATTCGAAACATAGCTTATTAAAAGAGCATTAAAAAAAATATTTGTTTCCAATACATGGAAAAATATGTTCATTTCGATCAAATATCTTAAATATATAGACTATTAATATCGATATATCGTCATTTCGATGTATCGATATTTTTCCAACACACCTACAGAGCTCCAGTGTTCTACCTCCGACAACTACTCCATGCTGGTTACCATACCCATATACTCATATACTCAAGAAGAGGCAGGCCGATTTTAGTCTACTTCGCATGTCCCCAAAATTGAAGGGGCCACGGTGGTGTAGTGGTCAAACCACTCGCCTCACACCTAGGTGAACCGGGCTCGATTCCCGGCGAGGCCACTCTCGGATTTTCGCACGTGGGGATCGTGCCGGACGATGGCGGGCGGTTTTCTCGGGGATCACTAGTTTCCTCCACCTTTGCATTCCGACGCTGCTCCATACTCACCTCACTTCACCCTAATCGGCTCGTCAAGATTTCGATGTTAAGAGCTGCCGAAATCTCTCCACTACTCTCCCATTAATTGACTCACCCATCACTAGTGAAACTGTCAAAGTCAAATGGTCGACAGTAATTAATGCGATGGTTTAATTTTGGAATTTTCAGCAGACCCACGCTTTTATATGAATAAAATATTTTGATCAACTTATTTATACAGGGTGCGTACGGGGTGATGTTAGAAACTCTCAGCGAGGACGGAGAAGGGCACGAGCATCCATTTGAGATAGGGAACCCNGTGCGTACGGGGTGATGTTAGAAACTCTCAGCGAGGACGGAGAAGGGCACGAGCATCCATTTGAGATAGGGAACCCCAGTCCGAGAACGCCTCCGTCGAAAGTAACAACCAAAATAGTGTCGGAATACTTATTACTGTGGAATACGACAACGGTCCGGGTGACGTGGAAGACTGTGCCACGCCTGATGCCATCAGGTGCAGTAATAACATTTACCTTGAAGCCTGCAAACCAATTTAAACATCCTTGCCCGAGCCGGGAATCGAACTCGGTGCCTGGAGAGTGGCAGTTTCAACAAGTCGGCCCAACATCTCCTGTAGTCGTAGTACATCACATTTGACGGGGAACTCTCGCTCCACTAACTCACGATAGATGGCATTCGGCATGTCGACGGGGCGGGTTCTGAGATACGAGTGTGGGTCGACTGCAGTCCGTGTTTACATGCGGACGAGTACACTTGACCAGGCAGTTGCGTGAACTGTTCGCCTTCATATAGCTTGCCGGTGCTATAAGTAATGCATTGTAACATTTAATTAGTTCACAAAGTCATGTACGTTACTGTACTCCACTGTAACAGGCATCCCGACGTTGTTTTGGTTGTAACGTTCGACGGAGGCTTTGCTATCTCAAATGGAAGCTGGTGCCTCTCTGCATCACCCCTGAAAGTTTGTAACATAACCCCAAATTCATCCTGTATAGACCTACTAGTCAGAGATTAAAACTAGGTTGAAGGAAATGTACAAACATCTCAAAGAACAGTGTTATAACCTGAAATGCTCTCCGTGTTGTTTTTTGATAGTCCTATGTTGGGNATGTACAAACATCTCAAAGAACAGTGTTATAACCTGAAATGCTCTCCGTGTTGTTTTTTGATAGTCCTATGTTGGGGCACAGAGGACTGTTACTTCGCAGCTCACATTGTGCACATTACCACATATTCTCTCTACGGTTACAACAATTAACTNGCACAGAGGACTGTTACTTCGCAGCTCACATTGTGCACATTACCACATATTCTCTCTACGGTTACAACAATTAACTGGTTTTCGTCCTGCACCTCTATCAGAACTACATGTCTTCGAGTAAGTTTAGTGCACGTTTACTAAAATAAATATTTTGGTATGGTACACTACTTTTGACCAAGTTGTTACGCAAATTCTACATAGCAAAGTTACGCAAAGNAAATAAATATTTTGGTATGGTACACTACTTTTGACCAAGTTGTTACGCAAATTCTACATAGCAAAGTTACGCAAAGTGTGGTTTTACGTGAAAGCACGGGTTAGAGGTTAAAAGCACACTGCATACAAACGTCGCATCGTTGCTGAAACACGTGAATATGACAGCTGTTTTGGAAACTCTTGATACAATGTTGAAACGAGCTCAGAAAACCAACATCTGTTGACCTTATCTTTACACAAAATGTTTGATAAAGTTAAACAAGTTTGCGTGTTTAGCAGAGAGATGGTGACGTCCAGACGTATGAAGCTAGTTGAGAGTGTTCGACAAGCTAACCTCTTAACACTGTTCATCTTGCATGTCTGTTAAAATTGTTTTCTCGTATCCTAAGCAAAATACAAGCCCAGTGACGACCAACAATGGGCCGAATTAGGCATGATTCACTTGTTTACTGTAAAATTACGAATTTAGTATTTTTTGGAGAAAAAATTTGGCAATACTCAAAACTGCTTAACAATGAACCGAATAAATACTAGGAAGTTTCAGGCAATACTTAAGTGTTAATAAACTTCTCTAATGGGTCTTTGTTTTACCTCATTTTAGAAATATCTAACCTGTGAACACCTGTATGTTCTGCTTCTTGTTTTTTGACGATAATCCAGTCACAGAATACTTAATACAGAACTGAAACTACCCCTCCTCCTCCGAACTCTATCTGCACACGCCAGCAATATGGCGTCTCTGGCCAACAACTTGTTGGGGCGCCGTTCGCCAATCAGCGCATGGTAAGTTATTTGCCAGTCGGCAGCTCAGTTAATAGGGAATCTTTCGCATCACGCGTTCCCAATCAGGCACAAGACGCGTTCCCAGAGCTTCGCGCAGGCATTCAGCTAATGGGTACTCCCACATCAAAGGAGCTGCCACGCAGTTTCTTCTCTGTGTAATTACCTACTATGTAGCCCTGTGACTAGCTAAGGCAGGGACATAATATATTTTTTATATGGTTTCGATACATGGCTTCTATATCGATATCAATACTGTGTGTTGCTTCCATGAAGTATCGAAAATAAATTCCTATACAACGCAAATAATGACATTGTAATTGTAGCTTATAACGATATCGCCTTTGTAAACCTGTTAATAAAATCGGTGATTGGCACGCCTGCGTACAAGGAATCGCCATGCCATTTTACTTCTAGTTACTCATCCATTCTGTGGTCTGGTCGGTTATTTAGAGTAAACTTTCGCTCTCGAGTCTACGATCTTGTCCACCTTGCCGTCTGGACGGGTTTGTCTCGTTTCAGTTGTCTTCCGTTCTCAAGTACGCGTGTATTCAATGCGTTTTTCAATCAAGAATTTCCAATTCGATGTGGACTGAGTTTCTCGTCATACGGGGCATTCTAGTTACACGTTTTNCGTTTTTCAATCAAGAATTTCCAATTCGATGTGGACTGAGTTTCTCGTCATACGGGGCATTCTAGTTACACGTTTTTCCAGTACTTAGTAACGTAGAAGCTAATTGGCCCAATGAATTTCATTTCACATTCTTGAAGTTGTCGCTTTGCAGACAACTTCATCGTCCAGAGTTGGCTTTCTCATGACCAAACATGTTATAAATGTGAAAAAAAAAATATTTTTTGCGTCGATGTCGATGTGGAAATGTTGTACGACTACGATATACTCGTTACAATAGAAATTTTGCTGCATTTTCTTTCCCGTGTTTCCGCCTTCCCTGCGACAACACGAAACACAAATAACGAGAGATGTTTGCTTATTTGAACCGCTGTCTTGTTAACACAGATTATACTTGCCGCCGAGTGACAGGACTTTTGCCGCTGCTCTGAACTGTTTGACGAATTCTGTGTTGGTGCGTTATCTTATCAGTCACTGTCCGTTTGCACTGTTCCCTAACTGATCCTCAACCGATCCTTAACGTTGAGAGCAACATTTGTTTGACATCAAAAAATATTTGTTCGAAACGTTGTAACTAAACGTACAGTTGTTTCAACAAGATTGAGAATTCTTATCTTATTAGCGAGTCCACTGGCAACATAGACTTTATGTCTGTTACGGCTAAAATAAATAAAGTATTCACCGAAACAAAGTCTCTGAAGGCGTTTGAGTGAATCCAAGGAAATACCATGGCACTTTACTGACCCAGTATCGTCAGTATATGTGATGTGCATTAACGAAAGCAAAACCCTACTGCTCAAAGGCAAGTAATTCGTGTGCGCAGGTTCTAGAATTACGGAGTGCAAAGTAATGTTAAGAGGGCGTCAAGTGCCAAAGACTGCGTGAGACATGCTTTCATTCCCCTCCTTTTCCCCCGATATTTCCGCCTGGCTGACTATTTTTTTAACATTTTATATCTACTGTTACACATAAAATTATTCATTTAACAGCCAGAGGTCCGGGAGTACTATCAATAGATAGAATTGATATTTCAAGGCTTTGAATACAGAAACATAATTATATTTCAACCTCCAAGTTCGTGGGGCCGCGGTGGCTAAATGGTTAGCCTNAAGGCTTTGAATACAGAAACATAATTATATTTCAACCTCCAAGTTCGTGGGGCCGCGGTGGCTAAATGGTTAGCCTGCTCGCCTCCCACCAAGGTGAACCGGGCTCAATCCCAGGCCGGGCCACTCCCGGACTTTCACATGTCTCAATCGTGCCGGACGATGATGCTGGTGGGCGGGTTTTCTCGGGGATCGCCCCCTTCTCCCGCCCCTTCGTTCCGGTGCTGCTCCATACTCACCTCAACCACCCTCTTAAGAGCCACCCAAATCTCTTCACTTCATTCACTCCTAGTTCGTAAATGTCAACGTACAAGCTTTACCTTTTTTTTTTTTTTTTTTTTACAAACTTTGAAGTTATTTTGATAGGTCGTCTTTTCCATTGGAATAGCTGCAACCTTTTGCATCTTACTGCGGTCGGCCTTACCACAGAGTGAATAATAATACATATACGAAACAGTCACTTAATCCGCGATCTCCAACCGCACACGCCAGCAAGATGGCGCCACTGACCAGCAACATGTTGGAACCATCAACTGAAAATGATGTTGACCGATTATTCGCCTTCTGCGCATGTGCCCAACATAGATATACCCCAAAGCAACACAACTGTTGAAGTCGCATGGTCAACAGCGATGAATGTGTTAGTTTATGTCTTAATTTCCAAAATACCAGAACTTTTATATGAATAAATTACTTTCACCAGTTTGAATTTAATATAACTCCATTCCAAATTGGTTAGAGAATGTATACAAACATCTCAACGAAACTTGCTTACTATATAGTGTTCTAACCTCAAATATGCCCCACGCCGTTTTTGCTAGCCGTATTGGCAGAAAAGCAGCTCAATGTTGGGACAGGTAATACTGGTTGTGTGCAGCCGGCGAGATCATTTTACCTCATCTTAAGCCTGCGGGTGGAACGCCGCGCCGTTCGCCAATTAGGCCTGCATTGTAACGTATTTTCCAGTCGGCAGCCCTGTCAATAGCGCATCTTCGGCAGCACGCGGTAGCCAGTCAGACACAAGGCGCGTTCTCAGAGCCTCGTGCACCCACTCAGAGAATGGGTACGCCCACATAAAAGGAGCCGCCACGCAATTTCGGCTCTCTTTAATTATCTGCTCTGTGGCCATGTGACTAGCTAGGGCGGGGAAATATTTTTTTATATGGTTTTCGATACATGGCTACCATATCGATATTGATATTCTGTATAGCTTCCATTAAGTGCCGAAAATTAATTTCAATATCACGCAGACAACGACATTCCAACTGTCACTCATAATTNGTATAGCTTCCATTAAGTGCCGAAAATTAATTTCAATATCACGCAGACAACGACATTCCAACTGTCACTCATAATTATTTGTATTATGCATTTATGTTCATCACAATAAGCTTGCAAAGGAAATATAATTATTCCCATGCCAACGCTAAAATCATAATCAAACAGAATCGGCAAATTTATGTAAACTTATCTACATGAAGTCGTTTTATTTAAAATTAGTAAGCTCCTGTGACTTAACTGAATTAATTATGTACATTTATGTAGTAAATGTTGTAGTGAAAAATGTAGTATTTGTTAATTTTTGAAGTTGTATGAATAATATTTGTCAATACATTGCTATATTATCACGATTTTTTTTAAAATTAGTAAATCAAGATAGATTTACACTCCATCGTGACAGACTGCAATGTGAGTAGTTAATTTTTGTGGTTTCCAACCTTAAAGAAGACTGCACTATTTGGTCATCACGCCACAATTCATACTCTCGTGCAACAGGAATCTTTCTGTTATCGTTCAATATACAGGCCCAGTGACATATGAAGTGCGTAAAATAAATGATGCTCGAATCACGTTAGGGAAAGAAACGCACAGTCGTTTCAGGTCTAGCCTGTCACTCGAAATTGTCGCTCTTATACAATGCGATTGTACTGTAAGTAAATAATGCTTCGTTGTCTAAATGTGCCCTTCCCAATTACACTGAGTGAAAGGGCAACAAAGTATTCGTTTGTATAGGGTCAAGAATATATTTAATTGCCCCGATAAAATATTTGGTTGAGTAAACAAAACTTGAAAAGCAACAATATTAATTTTGTTCGTCGAACAAAATTCACGCTTGAATTAGTTGAACCTTCTTTGTTAGACCAAAAGAAACTAAACTGGCGAAAAAAATATTTGGTTGAGTCAACTTTATGCAAATTTGTTTGGCCATCCATTTGATTGCCTTCGTTCGAAAATGCAGCTCGAGAGTTTATTTGTATTATTTGTGACAATTAGGACAGTAACAGTGTTTGCTAGTGCATTTATTGATGCTTAATAACGGAACAAACATCGCATTTAAACGAGTTCAATGGGACATTTCGGGGGAAAAAACGGGAAAAAAATTTCGGCGGAATGCAAGAGCAGGAGGTCCTGGCGGCTTGTGTCCCTGTGTCCCTGTCACGAACCTGCGTTCGAATGCTCTATTTCTTACTACTTACTACAAAGTAAAGCTGTAAAACTTGAAATATTTATCTGCGCAAGTTGTTCAGTATTCGAAATATGTGTATTTAGAAACATTCCTCTTTACTGAGTAGCCACTTAAGCTGAAGATGATTTGACGTGTTGCTCGGGCACAATTGCTGTGTGTTCGAGCCTCGGCTGGGCCTCCACATATTTTTTTTTTATATTAACCGAAACTGTTTAATTTACGTTGGCAAAATTAATCTTTAGCANGTATAGCTTCCATTAAGTGCCGAAAATTAATTTCAATATCACGCAGACAACGACATTCCAACTGTCACTCATAATTCTGGCGGCGCCGTCTCAGCCCGAGGGTGAATCCTAGAGCCGGCTGAAAAGCCAGTTCATGGAGGATCCGGATGGCTGGGATGGTGGCGCTAGGCGGGGCTTTGCGATTGCGCGCGTCTACATACTGGAGCTGAAAACACAATACACTAAAACTAACGCTATAAACAACACCATACACTACACAAACAATAAAACAAAAAACAACATGGTTGTGTCGGCATGACTTTGATACACATGGTAACCCTATTTAGAGGATAATCAATTTGAACTTTTAACGTAGAATTTAACATCCCGAATGGCCCTAAGGCTAAGTGGGATCCAGTCTTTTCAAAATTTCTTCTTCTTCTTGTCACTCATAATTATTTGTATTATGCATTTATGTTAATCACAATAAGCTTGCAAAGGAAATATAATTATTCCCATGCCAACGCTAAAATCATAATCAAACAGAATCGGCAAATTTATGTAAACTTATCTACATGAAGTCGTTTTATTTAAAATTAGTAAGCTCCTGTGACTTAACTAAATTAATTATGTACATTTATGTAGTAAATGTTGTAGTGAAAAATGTAGTATTTGTTAATTTTTGAAGTTGTATGAATAATATTTGTCAATAAATTGCTATATTATCACGATTTTTTTTTTAAAATTAGTAAATAAAGATAGATTTACACTCCATCGTGACAGACTGCAATGTGAGTAGTTAATTTTTGTGGTTTCCAACCTTAAAGAAGACTGCACTATTTGGTCATCACGCCACAATTCATACTCTCGTGCAACAGGAATCTTTCTGTTATCGTTCAATATACAGGCCCAGTGACATATGAAGTGCGTAAAATAAATGATGCTCGAATCACGTTAGGGAAAGAAACGCACAGTCGTTTCAGGTCTAGCCTGTCACTCGAAATTGTCGCTCTTATACAATGCGATTGTACTGTAAGTAAATAATGCTTCGTTGTCTAAATGTGCCCTTCCCAATTACACTGAGTGAAAGGGCAACAAAGTATTCGTTTGTGTAGGGTCAAAAATATATTTAATTGCCCTGACAAAATATTTGGTTGAGTAAACGAAACTTGAAAAGCAACAATATTCATTTTGTTCTTCTAGCAAACTTCACGCTCGAATTAGCTAAACCTTCTGTGTTAGACCAAAAGAAACTAAACTGGTGGAAAAAATATTTGGTTAAGTCAACTTTATGTATATTTGTTTGGCCTTCCATTTGATTGCCTTCGTTCGAAAATGCAGCTCGAGAGTTTATTTGTATTATTTGTGACAATTAGGACAGTAACAGTGTTTGCTAGTGCATTTATTGATGCTTAATAACGGAACAAACATCGCATTTAAACAAGTTCAATGGGACATTTCGGGGGAAAAAACGGGAAAAAAATTTCGGCGGAATGCAAGAGCAGGAGGTCCTGGCGGCTTGTGTCCCTGTGTCCCTGTCACGAACCTGCGTTCGAATGCTCTATTTCTTACTACTTACTACAAAGTAAAGCTGTAAAACTTGAAATATTTATTTGCGCAAGTTGTTCAGTATTCGAAATATGTGTATTTAGAAACATTCCTGTTTACTGAGTAGCCACTTAAGCTGAAGATGATTTTACGTGTTGCTCGGGCACAATTGCTGTGTGTTCGAGCCTCAGCTGGGCCTCCACATATTTTTTTTTTATATTAACCGAAACTGTTTAATTTACGTTGGCAAAATTAATCTTTAGCAGTGCCAACCTTATTTTTATTTGGGCTGACCAAATAAAGAACAACAAAATAATCTGGTCTCAGCAACAAAATATTTTACTGTCCTTGTACAAAAAATTAATTTTGTTCCGCCCGACCAACTTTGTTTGGTTCAACAAAACCTCTTTCTCGGTGTACTCCTTCATTGAAGAGCTGACCTGTAGTTGGGCCAAGTCTGTTTGCCTGCAATAACAGGTCTAATGATTTTCCCGGATAATTATCAGAGATTATAGTGATTAAGAAAAATATTTGTTACGAGGGCGAGTGTTGTTCTACCACCGCCGCTAATTAAAAAAAAACATTTTGGCAGCATTTTGAAAAGAGAAAGTAATGGGTACACATGAGAGAAGTCTCGATGTGCTGAATATCCCGATTACTGCGGTTGTCAAAAAATTCAAACTATATTACAGTTGAGAATTTGACTAGTGCAAATAAAATTTGACCTTGAAGAAAATTTAACGCAGTTGGTTTTTAGTTCTCCTAACACTTTTGGAGGCCGTTCCTTAACCATAAGTAAAAAATAACTATTATCAAGGACGTGTAGTCTGTGTTGATGCGTTCAGCAAGCGACAATGTAAAATTATTAGAAAAACAAACGTGTTAGTATTACATAACTTCCTGCAGCCGTGTGTGACTCAAATTTTAATACTACTACACTTTTGATCAATTACTTTATAATCGTGAGTCACAGTGTGTGTTAACGTAAAAATTCATTCAGTAACAGGTGCGGGTTAGTTTTGAAAAGTTGATTACAAAATTGTTGAGTCAACTCAGATGTAACGCCGCACAGTGGACTGAATACAGCCACCATAGTGGCAAAAATTGAAAAATTGGTAATTATAAGGATATAATAACACATATTAAAGGATAAAATGCTTAAATAAACTAAAATTTTCACCACTGCATTCATATAAAGAAAGTCATACAATTCAAGGCTTATCAAGGCTTACTGAGTTTTTCTACTTATGATGTAGAGAGAACATTAGAGTGGAGTGGAGATATTAGGGAAGCTCTTAGCATCCAAGTCTTGAGAGCCGATGAGGGTAAAGCGAGGTGAGTGCGGAGCAGCGTCGGATTGCATGGGCGGGGAAACGGGAGATCCCCGAGAGAAACCCGCCAACAAGTGGCATCGTCTGGCACGATTCCCATGTGTGAAAATCCGGGAGCGAACCGGTCGGAAATCGAACCCGGTTCGCCTAGGTGTGAGGCGAGTAGTCTAACCACTACACCACCGCGGCCCCTCCAAGCTTACCGAGGCTTACAGAGTTTCTCATGTTCATGTTATAATTCATGCAAGGGAAACATTAGAGATTGAGCCTCACGGCAATGCGATCGGTCCGTAGAGACAAAGAGCCACGCTGCCGGCGCACGAAGGTCGTCCTTATCGCCGACGCAGAGGCATGAGGGCGGGCGAGGAAGGGGGGTAAGGTGCGTCGATTCACGACACGGGGACTGATCCAGGCGGGCCTATAGCCCGCAGGCTCTAGCCAGCCGCCGCGCATAATGGCCCCTTCGCTCATGAATACTGCATGATGCTGCGTGGACCAGCATCTGCCATGTTCTCTCTCCTTCCCCGGCTGTGGCCAATCTCGCGTCACTTGGTCAGGCTTAAGGCACCCGTCTGCCTGGTGCTCGAACTACGTCGCATAGTGTTAGTAATTCACGTTTTTCTGAGAAACTATTAAACGTGCGTCCAATGTGCTCAACTACGAAAAGAAACACACTTATGACAATGCCTGTCGATTACTTGTAAGACGCAATGCACACGATGAACACCATTTCAGAGCTCTCCATCATGGTCAAAAATATCTTTTTGAAGAGCTGTATCACAAAATATAGCCTTTATATACACACAAAAGTACTCTAGGGACATGCAATGAACCTTGCTACAGACTTTCCACCAATAAAATAATAAGGTAGACTTTTAAAGTCTCATAGCTGCACGCAGCACGACGAGAACACTGCATGCCAGTTCAGAAACATGCGCGTAGCGGCGACGGCGCACTTGTAGCGAGTGCCAGTGTAGCCCTTACCGCTCTTGCGCTTCTCGGCCTCAAACGCGGGAAAAAGCTTCAGGTAGGCGGGGACATTAAGCGAAAGGAGAAAAGAACAAAGTGGCATCTGTAGCCTGTCTTACATCGCGCGTAATAATGTTCTACTGCTACAGATCTAACATGCGAGAATTTAACCTTCCTGAGAATGCATTCTGCTGTCTTGGGAGGGCCCTCCGACTCTTCCTTACACAGCCGGACGTGACTTTGAGGCGTTTAAAAATTTTTTACTAGGGGTTCCCCTTACGGGGTTTACACGATGAAAAAACTAATCAATATGCCTGTTTCGATCATTTCAAATGTCTGTCACTCACGCGTACAGTTTGGCAGTCCCTCTCTCCAATGCACCGATGCTCGCAGTCTGCAGACTTCACTGCCACTGGTCACTCTCGCCACCACTCTTCGCTCTGCTGGCTCGTCGCTTCGCTTGTCTTCGCACTCCTGTCACTCAAGGGCACTGCCTACCGGCTGGTAGCAGCGAAAATCTCATGTTAACGCTTTCAGACTCACTTTAATTTACGGTTTGAGGTGTTACAAATAAACATTTTTTTTATGCGTGCTGTACTTAAGTGGTCACTACACTTGTTTCGTTGCCACCAGCCAATGAGCTGTAGGCTTTACTTTCGGCTACAGTAATATGAACCAACTATGACCTAGACCAGTAAGACGGTTTGCGAATCATTTACCTACCGGTAAGGTAATTGGTCATTGGTAAGGTGCAGTACAGACCAAAAATCATTTACACGTTCGTAGTGTGCACACCTGTATACACTGGATCTGAATGGGTCAAGGACATTTCGCCTCAGTGCGTCAATTTAAAAGATAGGCGTTTTAAACAAAATGTATTCTTTGCGAATTTTTTAGGAGAAGATCTCTACGAGCGTATATTTTCAATATAGTTGGGCAGTATGTACTTTTTTGTGTAACACAAATTTATAAGTTCTTTGCAAACAGGCTATACATGTTATGGAAGCATCTCCACTGTAGGGAACTTCTAAACAAGTCGTGAAGAATACATTTTGTTTGAAACGCCTATCTTTAAAATTAACGCACTGAGGCGAAATTTCCTTAAGATGGGATTTCCTATTTAAACTTAGCAGCTGCCAGCCGGTAGGTAGTACCCTTAAGGTCGTAATATCCTCCAAACTCTCAATTCTCAACTGTCGACTCGGAGGAGCGACGCGAGCAAAATAGTCTCGCTGGCCAGATCTGGAAGGTTCCCCGTACCCCGAGTCTCGCTGAGAAAGGCAAGGGCGATGAACCAGAGCATTCTTTCACAGATAACCGCTCAAGGTCAGATACCCGCGAGTCGCGATAGGCTTATGGCGGCGGCACGCTGTGGCTTTCCTTTGTGAATAGCCGCCCGCTCTTCAGGTTACTAGCCTAGCCCTTGCCCATTCCTCGCTCGCACGGCCGTGACGGGCAAGGGAAGCGATGCAGACCAGCAATCATGTAACAGCATTTTTGCAATCGACAATTGTATTTAGCAGCAGGGAATGATAAACAAATCTTGATTATGTTCGTTATTTAAAATCAAAATTCGTGTTTATTTAAATGCATGCTCCTCCTAAGATTTGGGAATTTGTTTTGCTGGTTTCTGATTTTTTTCTACTGTGAAACATAAACGGTAAGAAGTTGTAACTTCATTGTGTACACATATATTTGAACCAAGGCGATGGACAACTAAGTTATACTGCTTACTTCATAACATTTTAAGTTTTCCATTGTGTTAACACTTTTTACGCGCGGGAACAAATCCTTGCCGCATTTACGGCAACCTGCTCATCGATCTTTATCAAAGACCTTGATAGTCGTGCGTCAAGCAGCTGTAACTACGGCTTTTTTTTTTGCAGCCTGTTCGCTTTCCACAATGGTAATTCGAACAACACATTAAAAAACATAAATTATAGCAGCGGCCTTTGTCTTTCCTCTGAAGGTTGTTGTGACAGTCATAAATTCTACAGAAAGCACGTGTATTCACGTATGAAAACAAGATTGTAAATTAAAACATTGTTAAAAAACACGTCCACGGCTATCATTCTTGGACTGAGCGAGGTGATGCAGTTTTAAATCTTCGAACTCACATTCGGAAGGACTTGGGTTCGATTCCCGATTCGTCCGTTTTGATTTCGGTTTCCCATGGATAAGATTAATTCTACTCAGGTTAGGAAAAAAAATCGTGATTTCTTATGGGAGAGTTTGGCACAGGGAAAATTTCCGCCGTGAGGTGAGCAGTGTTCCAAAAGGTAACTTTAAATTAAAATTTTAAGCTACGTGAATAATAAAAAAGAGGATTTTACTTAGTTACGAAGTTATTTTATATTTTATTTATGATTATTACAATTGTGCTTGGTTTTAACGTAGAAAATCAAGAAAATCTGTTACACACGCGATATCAGCGCCTACGTAGCGACAAAAACGTTTGGTTGCCAAACTTTTAACATTAATCTTCCCAACATGTAGTACAAGTAACCTTACCCATGGCTTTCCGAAATCACTCCAGGATGGGAAATTCAATGCTTTTAGTTTGGCAACTAAAATGTTTCGCCACTAGGTAAGCGCCAGTGTCGCATGTGTACCAGATTTTCCATATTTTATACTTTAAAAAACAAATCGCAATAATCATAAATCAAATATAAAATAACTACGTAACTAAGTAAAGTTTTTCTCTTTTATTATTCACGTTGCTTAACATTTTTATTGAAAGTGGCCTCTATGGAACCCTACGCACCTAGCTGCGGAAATTTTCCCTATACCAAACTCTCCCATAAGACAACTCGTTTTGTTCCTAACCTGTGTAGAATTAACCTTATTATAGGTTGTGGCCGATTCCTTCCCTTTTCCTGCCTCTGATAAACTTGCTTCGTCAATAACGATCTCGCTTTCGACAAGACACTGAGCCCAACCTACCATCCTCGGAAACCGGTGTGCCTTCGAGTATGGCAACCATTTCATAATGGATCTTCTTCGGGTTGTCCTGTCCACCTGCCAGGTATTGGGATATTTCTTTCGATTTTGATGCACCAATTACTCGAAAACGGCGGTGTTTATGATAACAACACAAGATGAACGTTCCATTAATTTTGACGAGTTGGTTGACGATGCATTTAGAGAAGAAAAAAAAATTATTCTTCAGGCTTTACCTAATAAGTGTCACGAACTAAATTTTTTACATGGTGTGATGATACGAATATGAAACAAAAAATTATCACACCCTGCTATCTTGTTAAGTAATACAGTTCACTTTAAATGAATTATTTTAATCGTAATTTAATAAATGGGAGTAAAATATGGTTGGCCGTTTAGTATATAATCTCTTATAAATTTTTGCAGGACGCCTCTTAAATTTAAAATATGTCCTACACTATCTCAGTAATGTCATGGGTTCTTAAAACAAAGGATATTGAAACGATTGGGTAAAAATTATAAGTACTTTGCGCCAAACTTACTGCTCGTCATGATGAATGAGAAATCAAACAGGAATAAATACCTAATATCTTCAATAACTAAAAATTAAAACTGAGCTTTTTTACTTTTAATAGCCGAAGACACATACATAACGATTGCAAAATAACCAAAGATAACACACATAACATTGTCCAGTCTCCACAATTGAATAATTTTATAATAGAAACATGTTTTAAAGCTGTTGCAATGTTTCATTTAAGTTAATACTTTCCAGACACTGATATTTCTCCATTAAATACTTTATATAAAAAAATTATGGCTCAAGTTCAACTACAAAAACCTTTTCAGGAATCACTTAAAACTGTGAGTCGTGCATATTTTCAGTTTATTTCTTTCTAATGAACTTGTAGTCTAATCTTTTGTGCAGAATTTTTACTTACCCTCGCACACCGGANTTTAAAGCTGTTGCAATGTTTCATTTAAGTTAATACTTTCCAGACACTGATATTTCTCCATTAAATACTTTATATAATAAAATTATGGCTCAAGTTCAACTACAAAAACCTTTTCAGGAATCACTTAAAACTGTGAGTCGTGCATATTTTCAGTTTATTTCTTTCTAATGAACTTGTAGTCTAATCTTTTGTGCAGAATTTTTACTTACCCTCGCACACCGGAAGTAATATGGCAACATTTGCAAAATGTAGGAAATTCACTTCTTAAGTTCGTTATAGCTGTCACATTAGAATAGGCCCCTATATATTATATGTTTAATTTAACCAGTAGATAGCATTAATGCCGATTTAGAAATGGAAAGTATAATTTGCATTACGGATATAGTTTGAGATACTGTTCTAAAACATTAAGTTTCTGCAGGCGTAGCTTTATTATTCTCAGTGAGCGTATTTATTGTGAATGTATGAATCCCTTCATTTTTGTCTAAACGCATTTTTTTAACACGTGTTTTGAACTTAACGTGGGACCACAGTGAGTATAAAGGCAAACTAGTTTCTATATTTACATTTCGATGGTCTTTAAAATAAAACGTGTAGAATCGTAAGGAAAGTATTCTGTCTTTGGTTTCGGAACGAAACCCAACGTGTACACATGCCTTACGGTGCGGCCGCAAAAGAGCTCTGATCATCCACGACGCCCGATAGTCGGCCATCTTTAAATATGCACGCTCGCGTTTGTGGTCACGGCCCCGCATACTACATTGAAGCAGGTGGGGGTACATGTGGTAGCGAGTGCGATCACGACTTCTCTGCTCTAGATCACAAGGAACATTGATCAGAGCTCTCACGCGACCGCCGGCTTTGACGGTCGGGGATCTGTGGGGCGGAAATAGTTTGATTAGAGCGGAGGTGATGAGGGAGGTTGACGAAGCCACTTAGCGTAGCTAAGCGTATTATGGCAGAAACCTGGAATCCGAGACCACAGTACGAGTGCTCTGATGCGGCGCCATTAAACATTCTTAACTTTCTAATATCTGAAGTGGTCGTGCTGAGCATTTCCGGACGCGTGGTTATCACACGCGACTCGCAGTCTACAGATGGCTGATAAATCTCTTCATCCTTCAATAGATACAGATCTGCCCCCTCGCAAGAAACAAGGTTAGCTCCAGAGTCTCACGCAACCAAAAGACGATGAAGTTCGCCGCATCAAAGGGATTCCCATGCTATTTTGCCATCTTGAACATTTAATTATTCTATGGCCACGGTGTAGTAACAAATTTAGCTCAATGCCCCTCCACAAGCATGTGAAACAATTTATATTTTTCTCAAATGAATGAACACTTACGGAAATTTGCTGCTATTATTACCACTCGTACTAGAAAATAGTAATAATAGAGTGCATGTATTTGCAGCTGTCTTTGAAAATACTCATACCAAATAGTACTTATACGCATACATTTCATGAGTAAATATACACGTTTATATTTAATTGTAGATCATTTCACCTCGGATTGTGTGGTATTCGGAACTTGTTTTCTTGGAAATTTGTTAGTGGTTTATAATTGTTCACGGTGTGTCTGAAAAAAAATTGCGACCCACTTGCGAATGTAATTCAGTTACATGCATCCTAGAATTACAGCAAGTCCTCAAATGAGTCCCACAGAATTCTCACAAGTCAGTCAATTATCAAATTTTTAGCTACACGCCCGACAAATAAGGCAGTTAAGACGATTCGAATTTATAATTGTTTTGGTTCAAAAAATTAAAGGATCTGTATTCTGACATGCAGAAAGAATTTCCTTCAATGCGTTATTTTTTAATGGTAATCTAATGTCGTATAAACCAGCCATGTTGTTTAGACTGGTTATATACAAATAAGGAAACAATAAAATGTGACATATATTCAAAGAAAAAAAATGCATTTATGTCAAATGTAAATGCTACAATTTGTTACAATAATATACAGTTATCATTGTGTGAGTTAAATAGAAGTAAAGAAAAATACTATCGACTAAACCAAACTAATTACGTTAGTATTTTGTATGAGGTAACAATTTAAGTCATACTTGTGTGTCTGGTGTATATAACACAAGTTGTTAATTATATTTCATTTTGGATCTTCTTAACATAAATAATTGTGACTTCAGCTTTAAATTAACAGATAATAGTGAGTCGTATTTTCTCTTCGTCAATAGTATACAATAAATAGCGAAACTAATGTTTTCTAATGAATTATCTGTGTGGATGTGTTTCCTCAAGCAATTTCTATAGAAGATTTTTCGATGTGCTGGTACCATTTTGAAATATTATTGGTCCACGTTACCAATGGCATCAGTGCAGACGTATGTGCGGCCAATCAGATTTTAGAATGCCACAAATACAGAACAGCAGCACTCTGCTGCACTGTGTCAATGTGTCCGGACCACAAAATTTCCCAACCTTTCTGAAAAAAAAAACTATAAAAATATGTATTCTATGTTAAAGTAAATTAATATTTCTGTTTACAAATATAAACTTTTTAAATGTAAATTCAGAAAGCTTACAATTTTCCAAATCGTATACGACCAATTTCAATATGATCTCAATCTTAGACAGTGAGTTGCGATCAGGTACTTTTAAGCCTACTTTACAAAGGAAAGAAATGCTTATGAGATAATTTTCCTATCTGTGTATGTGTATGTGTGTTTGTGTGTCTGCGTATGTGTGTCTCCTTTTAATTTTTAACGCGTTAACCTAATTACACGAAACTCAGTGCACGTAATAGTACTAAATAAGGACACCTGACTTTTATAGTTTTGACATTTTCTGGCACTTACTTTCAAAATGGCGACTATTAAAAATTTAGGGTGATATGTCATTTCTCGAAATTCATTTTACCTATTTAAACCAAATTTTGTATTCTGACAAGGCCAGGTGTAAGCATTAAATTTTGTGGTAAATATTTTTGTTGGTCCGCCATTTTGGAAGATAGCGCCACATGAAAGAATAAAGCTTTTACGTTATATCTTGAAAACTACTCAACCAATTTTCGCCAAATGTGGCACGTAAGTATTATTATGATAGGCCAGATAAATGTAAGTAATTAAACTTATTAGGTATTTATTTAAAAAATGGCGGCCGTATAAATATTTTACATTTATTTGGTGTACCTACCCTACCGTTTGACCAATTTCTACCAAATTATGTATCCTGACAATATCTATTACACGCTTCATATAAGCCAAACAACAACCAATTTTGCAATCTATTTTGGAAGATAGCGCTACATGAATAAATAAGGATTTTGTGTAATATCATAGGAAACAATTGATAAATTCCTACCAAATTTGCAAACAAGTAATAATGCGGCACTTGATATGTAAAAATATGTTTCAAGTATGTCAGATACATATTTTCAAAATGGTGGCCTTCTAGATTTTTGTATGCTGGAAGTACAATAACAAACATCAAATGTGTCTACACGGAGCTTCTTTTGTCCTCCATTTTGTAAAATTGTACCACACGAATTAATAAGATTTTTGTCATATTTCAGGAATTAATTGACCTATTTTTACCAAATATGGCAAACAAGCAGTACTGTGGTAGGTTATGTAAATTTATGTGTTTTAGGTATGTCAGACACTTATTTTCAAAATGTTGGCTATATAGCTATTTTAGTTTTGTATGTTATATCTTCGAAACTATGTAATTAATTCCAGTGAATCCTTGTATGCTCACTGTATATATTACAACCATCTAATGGGCCCACACAAAATCTCTTTTGTCCACCATTTCGTAAAATAGGATCACGTGACAAATTAAAATTACGTGATATCTTCGAAAAAAACAACTGATTTATACCAAATTTGGCAAACAGGTAGCACTATGGCAGGCCATGTAAACTAATAAACTTTGAGATGGTCAGACACACATATTTTAAAAATGGCGGCCATATAAACATTTTTAGCTCAGAATTTTTTATTTATGAAACTGCAAAACAGATTTCAACTTAACTCTGTATGCTGACAGTATGAATCATAACTTGTCAATGTAAAGCCTCATTTTTACGGCATATTGTAAGATAGCGCCACAAGAAATAATACAGTTTTTATGCCGTATCTTAGGACGCAATCAACCGATTTATTTCAAATTTGACGAAGAAGTTGTACTGTGGTAGGCCATATTAATTTATATGTTTTAAGTGTGTAAGTCTCTTCTTTTCTGAATGTCGCCTATAAAAACCGTTTAATTTAGTGTGCTTTATCTACGAAACTATGGAACATATTTAAATTTAACTTTGTATATTGTATCTATGACAATCATCGAATGTGCTAATACATAAACTTTTAGTCCTCCGTTTATGAAGATCGTCACATGAACAATGGAGTTTTAATGCCATATCTCGAGGACCAATCAACCGATTCGTACTAAAATTTCACGCAAGTATTGCTACAGTAGGGTTTGTAAATTAACATGTGTTATGTGCGGCATACATCTTTCAATGGGGGTTTATATAAATAATTTAGATTAATTTATTATATCTATGGATAGTTTCAACAAAATACAACCAAATTTTGTACGCAAACAGTATTAATTACAAGTATAATTCATGTATACATAGATATTATTTGTCGGTTTTTTTGCAAAGTAGTGTCAGGTGAGTAAATTAAACATTTTGCCATATTTCCGGGATAATTCAACTACTTTCCACCAAATTTTTCACACCTACAGAATGTCATGTAAAGTTACAGGATTTAAATGGGGTCAGACAATGATTTTAAAAATGGCTGCCATATAAATATTTTGGTATGTTTGGCATAACAATTTAACAATTTAACAACTTCAATCAAACTTTTTAAGCTGATAGTATATATTAGAAACATAACGTTAAGAGTCTCTTTCTAAGCAATTTTGTAAGATAGCCCCGTTTAAGAAAATGAGGTTTTTATGCCATATCTCGGAGACCAATAAACCGATTTCAACAAACTTTTTCACATAAGTAGCGTTATGTTAAGCTATGGATACTTATATGTTTTTAGTGACCCAGGCACTTATTTTCAAAATGAGCCCGTGTAAATATTTCAGGATAGTGAACCCTATCATTCAAAACATTAGACTGATCGCATCCAAAGTTGATGATCCGAATCCTACCTCCGTAATACAGTTGATTGCAAGTTAGCTTAATTTTACAAGTTTTTCTGAATTCGAATCCCGGGTAAGTCACTCGTGTATTTCAGTTGTCGTGGTACTGTTTCACATGTTTCTGTTTTCATCTCTAATGATATTGCTTTTAATGAGACGTCAACGCCTACCTAACATCTAAGCTTTCAACAACTTCACTAAAATTTATTTACACCCATGTAGAGGACAGTATGCTTATTAGTTATAAGTAAATTCTTGTTTTTTTTTTACTATGAGCATTGCAAATTTGGAGAAATAATTAAGACCAAATTGCATACAATAACAACTTTAATCTGACGTTGCAACAGATACCATTGGAGGCATTTTATTGTGACAAACACCTAAGGATATCTCAAATAAAACGTTTTATTATGATAAAATAATAGACCTCCTGCAGAATATAATAAAAAATCAGGCTTGCTGTCAGCATGCCTTATTACCCTCCACTACTTTTCAGTAATAGGCTTAGTTAAAAGAAGTCAGGAACATACATCACACACACAATTAGTATATCAAATAGATAAGAAACAATTGTTATAAGAGTAAAACTAAAATATAAAAAAAATTTAGTTCTCAGAAATTTTTTTTGCATAGTGACTTGTTTAATGATAAGCATACAAAAAGCAAATACTTAAAGATTCTTTTTATATTCAAGACTAGTTATCTATAAAACACAAATTTTTTTAAGTTCTTAGTGAAATGAATGCAATGAGCGAGATTTTCCAAGCACGATAATTTCTGGGTATTTATTGGTTGTGTACGTTCTAAAAGAAATTGCCACAATTTATGAGTAAACCTTACTCGTACATGGTAGTTATCTTGTCACGATTTTTCGATACTATTACGCATAAATAGTTGCAAAATCATAACGGAAACATTTATTTAGGTGAGTGTTACGTTGAACTTGCTCAAACCAGCTGCCATCATGGCGACTCAGTTATGAAACCTTTTGTCGATTAAACATCGAAGTCAAACATTTCGCTCGTAATAAAATTGGGTGTCTTTGTTATTAAAATAAGTGAGAAAATATGCTGTTGTATCCGCATTAAATACGACAATTTTCATGTATTTTGCGTTTGGTACTGCAAATGTGTGAATAATATAAATGGAATTGTGGATATTCATTATGCCTTATTTGAAGTCATACTTACATTAAAGAATAACGGTAACTTATATAGATAATAAAATTTTCGCTACCCTCCTTAAATAGTTTTTTAAAGCAAACTTTGGCATTTAAAAGAAGATGGAATTTTATGTGATACGTAAAGTTCCAACCACACGACAAACATCCTTTTAAAATCAAAGTCGTATTATTTAAGAGTTTGATGCTTCACCCCCATCATATTAAATGTGGATACACCAACACATTTTTACGAACCGTATACAAATGTCATGTTCTTGTTTTTGTTTTCATGCGCTATAACTATGGTTTACGATAGATATTTTTTCATGCATAATATTGTTTTGTAACACTAAATATGAATTTATAATTATTTATTGCAGTATTCACTCTTACATTAACCAATGGCAAAATCAATTTTTATCCAGGACGTAAAACATATGCTGTACTTTAATACATGATATACATGATCTGCCAAACGATTTTGTATTGTCAGCATTCCAGTAACGCTAATGCATGCGTCGTCACCAACATCGGCGGAATAATGTATATAGCACGAGAATAAACATTCCGACAATTCAATCTTTTGGTTTTAGTAAAATGCACTTGCTCTAGAATATATTGATTCTTTGTAAAAGTATTCATTGGTTGTGCAAAAAGTGATATAATTGAGGCAAGCTATTTTAGAGGTACTTATAACATGAGCAGCAAGCGTAAAATGAGGATCAATCAGCAGCCAAGACATACATTGGCTGTAACAAATAGACGGAAAGTTATACAAGCATATATTTAAAAAAAATGTAAAATCCCTCTGGAACTAAAAATTATGTAACAAAATAGACAAAACCACCCTTACGGTAACCATATGATTCACAGGGTAGCACTCACTATCCCATATATTTCCATATATAGGAATGGTAATCGACCGAAGGTTCCGCATCCACATATCCATTCTATCGAAAAAAAAATAATTTAAATATAAAATTAAGAAATAGAAATTAGGAACACTTGAAAGCTAATTTTCACAAACTTCCGTATACTTGCATCCATTTTGTAGTTCTTATATTGTTGTTGGCCTGCAAATCGTTTTAGTTCTTATATTGTAACTAAGAAGTTTATATTGGTTGTTGACAAGTTAGCCGGCTAAGCCAGTTTCGTGTTTAAATTTGAGAGTTTAGAGATTTTGGGCGGCATCAATAGTCTTGCGTGAGAGCCAGGGAGGATGAAATTGAGAAGGTCGTGGAGCAACTCTGAAATGCAACGCCAAGGAAAACGAGACACTCCCGAGAAAATCCATCCAATAGAAGCATCTTCGAACACTATTTTCACGTGTAGAAATACGAGCGTAATCCCGTCGCGAGTTGAACTGAGATCGCCTGAGTGAGAGATGAGAGCTCTAGCCACTGTGCCAACCACGATCCTACGTTCATACATTATACTACGCTTCAATAAATTCATCGGAACTAGTGGAAAACATTTCTATTTTCAGTACTCTGATGAACTACGGATCGAAAATGCCCCTAAATATTCTTTCTTAGAAGAAGGCAAGGAATGCAGCAGAGTGAAGCATGTCAACAACCCAGTACTGCGAAAAATCACGCTAGCGATCTCTCGGGATGTCTCCAGCCCAAGGCTACCTCCTCGGACCCGCCTTACTGATCCGCCTGACCTCGAGAGCAAACAATACAATTTTTTTTCCCTGGCGAGCCTCCAAATCCCGCCACGCGAGCTTGAGCTCCTTCACAGTTCTGTGACATTTCCGGCAAGCATGTTAGTAGCTAAGACGGTTGGAGACTGGGCTGCGTCTCAGGGCAAGCCCTATACGCCTTAGGTCGTGTTTAAGGCGCCCGTCTACCTGGAACTTTTTCCCACGTTTAGGCCGAGAAGCGCGGGAGCGACAAGGGCGACACTGCCACGCGCATCAAGTACGCCGTCGCCGCTGAGCGCAAGGCTCTGAACTGGTGTGCAGTGTTCTCGTCGTGCTGCGTGTACCTATGGGACTTTCAGCGGTGACCATATAATTTTATTAGTGGGAAGTCTTTAGGAATGTTTAGTGCAGGCCCCTATAGTAGTTTTGTATGTATCTGATGCGTGAATTTTGAGCTATAGCGCCTTGGAAAGGCCTTTTTTTTAATTAGCGGTTTTGGAGTACNGTTTAGTGCAGGCCCCTATAGTAGTTTTGTATGTATCTGATGCGTGCATTTTGAGCTATAGCGCCTTGGAAAGGCCTTTTTTTTAATTAGCGGTTTTGGAGTACTCTGAATTGATGTTTCTAACGTACGTGATATTTTGGAAGTTCGATACAAACTACCTAACTTTACGAATTGTGCCAAAATCTCGAAGCACTTGTCGAATTCACTACTTGTCTGAAGTGCGTGTTCTTTTCGTAGATCAGCACGTTGGACGCACGCTTAATAGTTTCGTTGAAAAACGTGTATTTAGAACACTCTGCAACGCAGTTCAAGCGCCAGGTAGACGGGCGCCTTAAATTATCAAAATTGGGCACATGTGTCGTGACTGGGCAGGATTGTCTGGTGCTAAGGCCGCAATTGTAGCCATGAACACACCCCGAAAGAGTAAGTTTCCCGATAAGAGGCCCAGGAAACCAGCGCAAAGCGGAGAGGGCACTGGGAAAATCTGTGCGACAGTCACGAAGGATATAATATAATTTCTTTTATTGAATTAAAGGCGGGATAACGTAGCAGGCAATACCTCCCCTACTGCGGCACGCCTCTGCCAGTCATCCCCTCCCTTCCCGGGCGGTACTCGGGTCGAGACTAGGAAAATCACGTAGCTAGTAGGCAGCAGCACGAAATGGGCCTCAAAATGCGCAAAACAAATCTACAGTTTTAGTCAAACTTCTTAAAATTCAATCCTTTGACAATACCTTTTTTTGACATGATTTTACTCAGAAAACTATAGCTGATTCCACTATTATTTTTGCTTCAAATATTTATTTTCCAATTAACTGAAAATCGTGCGCAAAGTTGCACAATTTCATTATAAAAAAAATGTATTTAACACCTATAGAAAGGAAAAGTATAACCATAGCTCGAACAATTCATGTTTTAAAATTTCGTCGCCATATCTTTAATAGTTCCAAAATAATCATGTTTACAAAACCACTGTGTGTTTCTCACTCGAGACGGGGCTATATACGCCACTCTCTAAACTTCTGTCGTCAAGTTGCAACGCCGAGCTCGTTTGCTCGTCTGCACGAGCTCTGGTACTCGAGTGGGCCGAGCGTAACGGTATCCAAAGCGTGTCACGTATCTGAGAGCGAGCGCTAGTCGCTACATAGGCGCCTTGCTCTTGTTCCCCAGTGGCGAGGAATGCAGGAGTTCGCTCTTCAGTGGAACGGGGTATTTCCCAGATTTCATATCAGGAGCTAAACCCCCTGACCGTTAAGATTTCACAGTCCGGAAATATTTTGTGTACATTTGCTGTTTGCGTGTTTACGCGTACCTCAGCAAACAAATTTCATGGGAATACAACTGTTGACAGAAAAAAAAAGATTAAAAAAACAGTTATCTAAGCCCGTAAAGTTTTTTTTTATAATATTGAGTTGATTCTAATAGGAAAAAAAATTGCGAAAATGGTTTAAAATCTCATTTTTAGAGCTATCCTGTGCGGTTTCTGTAATATATACGAGAAAAATAAAACGGTACAGTCGTAGTTTAATCTATGAGCTTCCATCCCGCGTAATAAAATCCCACTGTTACGGATCTCATTTGTACAGGAAAGCGTAACAGCGGAAGCACTGCACTCAGGTTCAGCTCCTTGCGTGTAAGGGTAACGGGGCGCCGTCCGTGCGTGTTATTGTCGCCCTTATCGCCATTCCTCTAAAACAGCCGGGGGGAGGGGTTTTCTCAGTGTTATGTACTCTGAAGAATAGTCTGAACGGGACGAAGTTATACGTGTGCTCCTACACGACGCCAGATGCACGCGAAACCTGTGCAAGGCGGCACTCTCGTATCAAATCTCACGCAAGAATATCTCGTGCAAGGCATATCTCGCATGAAAGCGGGGAATTAGAGCATACCCTATTTTCAGTAAGTTTTTGCTCGAAACGAGTGAAAGTATGCTGGTCGTCCTCTGCTGATCATGTGGCCACCTGTGTATATCAATTGGAGAGGGAGGAGTAGAGCAGAGAATACAGCTGCGGGAAGAAGAATCTGGCGAAATATATTCATTGCGAAGACTTGAAAATTTTGTTTCGGAAATTGCGTGGATATCAGGTAATATTGGGAGGTTGGTTGGACGAGTACAAGAATAACCTGTTCTATTTAACAGCTACTGCTTAAAAACAGCGTGAGTTCAAGATGTTTAATCATTAAAATGCTTATCAGTTAAGATATTTTAAGGTAATAAACTGTTCTTATGCGATGAGGTATTTTGCTGCAAGTTTGATGTCTGTATCGGTTTTTCGTGCGATTTTTCTGACATTATTGCATGAGATTTCTCACGTGAGGCATCGTACGAATTCTATTTTGCGGCGCGTGAAAGCAGCTTAACCCGCCTAGTCACCGCTTCCACTATTGGGGGACACGATGCACATGAGTAATATTTATGACAAGTACTGTACACAGCAATGCATCAGTGCCCAGTCTTCCTTGTAACTAAACTGACTTGTTGAATTTTATACACCTCTTTGACGTGAATAGTTAATGCCGGTATCATTGAGCACGCAGCGCGTAGTTCACTGTTTGCAAAACCAGCGCTAAACAAAAGTACAGCGTATGCAAAAAAAAAAGTGAGTGCAACACTCGGTGCAACACTTCAACTCTGAAATTAATATTTAACCGAACGGGTAAAGAGATTTATTTCTAGTTTTTTTTTTCGGGCGAGTTTCCTTTTTCCGACGCAGTGTAGCTCCGTAAGATTGTTCGCTCAAACACCACGTAATCGATAGACGCAGATTACATAGCACACAGAGGTACAAAGGCGTGTCAGTTCCTCTGAAGTGGGCGTACACGTTATTCTCTGACTGGCTGTTTGAAGCTCTGGAACGAGCCTTGTGTCTGATTGGCTACCGCGCGTGCTGCAGAAGATTCCGCTATTGGCTGGGCGACTGGCGCGAGGACTACGATTGGCGAAAGGCGTTCCAACATGTTGCTGACCGGTGACGCCATTTTGCTGGCGCATGCGGCTGGAGTTGGCCGTACGAGCAGCTGTTTCGCCTCTGTATACTTACATGCTCTGTGCTGTCGGCGTGTTTCCATTTTATGGGAAACCTTTCGGTTAGTTTAGTATGTAAGTGCTTCCGCCGTAAAGTGGGGACGTTAAACAGCAATAACGAATGAAAACTATTCTTTATGGCTTATCGCGATTGGCCGCGATGCTCTCTGTACACAGACAGTTGTCTACGAAGTACACATATAAGCATATCACTCTATAGTATAACAATGGTTTGGTCGCCCGAGGCGTACAAGTAACGCTGGTTCTACAGCAGTTTGTTATGCCGTCCGCAGTTTGATGCTAGAGCAGACACGGCAAAGACATGTCTGATTTCACTGTTTGAATTTACAGCACGATAGTTTACACGACGGTCTAGATTTTCCGCCATTATTTACACGGCGTTTTTAGAATAAACTAGTTTAAAAGCTGGTGGACAGGAAGGAAATTTGTAACACATGACGCTGACAAACGGTGCAGATATTACGCTAAAGTTTAATCCGGTAAGATTGAGTGATTGGAGAGGTCATATTAACGTACCCCAGTGTTATGCCTGAAGGCTTATCAGGGGACGGCTAACAAACTAACTTATGACCTAACTTAAACTAACATCCATATCTTACCTAGGATTCGAACTGAGAACCTCCCGCACTGCAGACCAGCGGCACACCAACCGACCATGCCACGGGAGGTCGGTTATAATGCGGTAAGGGGGGGCAGATCTTTTTTTCCCTTTTATGATACAAGTTTTCCACTGTACGTAAACTTAATTGAATTATTTCGTTTTGCGACGTTGCACATCCTGTTTGTCGCGCTGCAAGACACGACAAAAATATAAATCGTTTCTAGTCCAAAACCGCTGGTACTGCGACAGTTTTCGTTGTGCTGACGTTATAGGCGTCTTGTATTTGATTTGCTGTTCGGTTTTAATTGTCGTGTCGGACGTGTCATGTCGTTCTTGTCAGATCTATGAGATTCCGGCATGAGAATGAAACGACAGCACGACGCGCAGTTATGAATTAGGCAATAACTATTACGTAACTGAAATTTCCCCAACACGTACAAGAATCGATACCTACCAACTTTTCTTATATCTACATGGCCACATAACCGCTTCGGAAATAAATTTATAATTTTTGCGAGTCAATCAACATGTCAAGATTTCTTCTGCTGTGCTCAGAACCAAGTACAGACTGACTTCCCATTGTGACCCAGCATGTATAGTATATTCGCAGTAGCTTCACATTTTTAGAATCAAACCTTTGAAAAAAAAAACATCCCATGTATAACGTGTTTGGCTGCGTCCTAAATATGTCATGAATAATTGTTCTTATGTGAAATATTATTACACTGAGTGCCTCACGAATGTGGTGCGTTGACCATCTGGTGTAATTGTCTGTGGTTTCTTTGCATGAGGCGGAGGAATATACAGGATGTAGAACTTTAGCAGGGCCTCGGAAAAGTTGGAAGTAACTGTGGATGGACTGTAGTCTAACTTACTTTTTAATAGAGCTTCACTGGCTGGATACAGGAGTGATTCGGGCCTCGCGGTTCGATCAGCAGCTATGCGCCGCGGTGTTTTAGTGGTCACACCACTCTCCCCCACCAAGGTGAACTGGTTTCGACTCCCAGTGGAGTCACTCCCGGCTTTTCGAACGTGGGAATCGTGCTGAACCATGCCGCTGGGTGGTGGGTTTTCTCGGGTATCTCCCGTTTACCCAGCCCTTTCATTCCGGCGCTGCTCCATACTCACCTCGCTTCACCCTCATCGGCTCTCAAGGACCTTCGTGTCAAGCTCCGCCCAAACTTATGCACTCGACTCCCTTTTCACTAACGACTCACTGCAGATTACTATGGGTTCATGCTGGAGACTTAGTCTGTTAAGCACTGACACTTACGTCTCTCCACTATAATCCACAGTAAATTAAGAGTTTAGCTTGAAGTATAAATGCATTCACGATTGAAAATTCTACCCGACTAAGGACCAGGTAATATTCGCTAGAAAATTATCGGCTGTGGCAAGTAGTGAACCCGGTTCAGAATGCTGTGGGGGTTCCCGCTGATGATATAACTAGGAACTGTCAACTTTCCCTCTCGTGTTTTACATTCCTGGGTAGACCCGATATAACAGCTCTCTTGTTCGGACGCAATTCCATGCTCTCCCAGAGAACCGATGAATAAAGTCTTCTTCCTGACAAAATCCCTTTGTTGCTCACTCATCTCTGCTGATGTGATGAAGTCCGCAATTGTAGACTGCAAACGTGTCACGGGACCAAGGAATGCATCCTTTATGCTTTCACCTGTTCCAGTGACGTCAGCCAACGTTTTGAGTTTAGAGTTATGCTGTAATTCGAGAATTTTCCAATGTGGCAATGAAGGTTTTGAAAATACGATGTGCGACACTGTTGAGCATTTCAATAACGACATTTAAGCATTATGAGCGATTTTGCGATATTATTCAAATATATACTGTGCATCCGTTTAAATTTTCGTTACTTCACAGGACTGTGTATCGTGTAGTAAATTTTGAATATGGCTGTGGTGTTTATTAACAACATTGGGAAATGTGTATAATCAATTCATAATTACTTCACACTTTTCTGAAGCACTGCTAAAGTTCTACTTCCAGAATATTCCTCCACCTCGTGTAAACTAAACTTAACTAAGCGTAGAAAATTACACCGAAGGTCAACGCACCGAATTCATGCGCACTAATTGTAATGATATTTTACATGAAAACTATTTCTTATAGGCGCTACCAACACACATGTTTTCTCACTGTTTTTATTCATATTACGTATATATAAAGGAAGCATTATAACGTGTAGATAAAATATAAATAACATTTAAATTGAACAAAAAAAAAAAGGTACTTTTATGATTACAAGTATAAAACGCTTGTGATACATGGTCTATTTTGGAAATAACTAAACACGTCATTCACGGGGTAATTTTACAAAGGTTTGATTCGAAAAGTCTGAAAAAAAACTGTGCATAGACTATATAGAGCATGGCTACTCGAGACACAAGACGACTTGGAAGTGTGCTGGGTCGTATACCTCCCATAGAGCTGACACAGAGAACTTAAGAATACAGAGGCGAAACAGTAGCTTATAATTGGAACTCCAACAGCAAATGCCAGAAAAATGGCGTCACCGGCTATCAAAATGTTGGATCTCCATTCACCTGGTAACCTACTCGCCAGCCGCAGATATTCTTTCTTATTATCTTCCGTCACTTCTCAAAGAATAATAAAGACAATGAATATCTAACAATGTAACGTGCTAGAAATTATTATTTTTTTTGTCTGTAACAAAAATTTCGGGAAAAAAATAAAAATAAAACCGTGAGAACGAATTGTTACATATAAGGTAAACATATGGCTTTCATGCACCAATCTCCTCGAGGGACCTTCCCCGTAGAGTTGGCTCCAAACCAGTCGATACTTGTTGCTCATAAATAGAGTCACGTCTCCAGGAATAGGGCGCGTACTATCGACGGTTTAGCCACCGAGCACCGTAACGTCAGTTTATTTCGCTCCTGTTTACAGAATGTTTCTAAATTATACCAAAAAACTTCGACTGCATATCCATCGCGAAAAAAACAGGTGAAAACATTTACACGACCTATGGTATAAAGTGAGTCTCAAGAACGGTATATATCTTCGAAGTTGGGTCCGAAGCACAAGTTTATTACAAATAGGGCAGATGGAACACTGAGTGTCTGGATAATGTGTAAAGTTAACTGTGACATGCGGGCTAATAAACCATCTTCAAAATCCCAAGTATGGAAATTAAGTCGAAATAAGGGCAGTAACCGTGATTATTTCCATGAAATAGTTTGATGACAGCGACAGACAGGGGTTGTGGTGTTTGCAGATCTTTGTTCCATTACACGTTATCCAGACACTCAATGATCCAACTTAAAAATGTTCTCCAATATTTGTAATAAACTGGTGTTTCAGGTCCAGCTTCAAATATGTGTACCGCCGTAAGGATTCATTTCAGACCATAAGCAGTTTTTTTTTTTTTCGTAATTAACCTTCAGGCGAAGTTTTTCGGTCTTATTTAGATGGGGCCGCGGTGGTGTAGTGGTTAGATTACTCGCCATCCACCTAGGCTAACTGGGTTCGATTCCCGGCGGGGTTGCTCCCGCATTTTCGCATGTGGGAATCGTGTGCCGGCGATGCCGGTGGTCGGCGGGTTTTCTCGGGGGATCTCCCGTTTCCCCCGAACTTTCATTCCGGCGCTGCTCCGTACTCAACTCGCTTCGCCCCCAACTGCTCTCCACATCGCGAAGTCGAGAGCCATCCAGATCTCTCCAACTCCACTCTTGCAGTTCATGTAGTTATGGCAGGCACTTCGAATGTAATGCACAGAGCAGTACGCAATTTAAGAATGATACTTTCAATGGCTGGGGTTATATAAGGCTACCAAGCTTAATTTACAGTTCCCAAGATGTGTCTTAGTCGACTTTGAGTTATATCAATTATTGAGANCAGCAATTGCGTCGGGTAACGGCGCGCGGGGTCGGACCGTTGCACCGAGAGGCAGATGCTTCCAGCCTGGCGCCAGCGACACCGCCTACCTTCCCCTCCCCCCGACCATTAATTCACTAGCTCGTCGCCACTCTCCATTTGCAAGCACTGCTGTGGCGACCTTGCCAGCAGATCGTCTGCCGTGACCACTTCGCAGGAAATCGACCTTTGGAAAACCTGTGCGCGGTTCATTGTAAAATACTCTTATGTATAGGCTGTTCAAGGTAAAGTGAGCACTCTTTGTGGCAGTTTCATCGGACACAATAACCAGCAAATGCATTTGATTGTGGTTTTTGGGCTTTTGGTTTTGAGTATGGTGAAATTTATACACTGTGTGTGCTATTCACGTAGCAGTGTTAAGTGGCGGAATGATATGAAATGGCTGAAGAAAAAAGTAACCAGGGCTTTAAAAGCGCTCATTTTATTGTGAAAAGCCTATACCAGAAGTCACTATGTTGATTCGAATAGTTATTTTATTATAATAAAATTCGATATAAGCGTGAAAAAAGAACATCTTAAAAAAAAACCAACCTCACAAGTTTTTCCTTTGAAAGCTTGGTTTTTACTAATAAAACTGGCAGAAAATTATAAAAAACTGTTCTCAAATAATGGTCTCAGTGCGTGAATCGTAACGATTATAGAATGAAAATGAAGTAGGCTTTTTTTTTGTCTCCTGTCGGAGTCACATTGTTAGTAGTGGTAAACGAATTGGTTTAAATTTCAATTGTCAACAGACCCACCCTTGACTAACGTAATAAAATTCTAGTTGCATTAAAACATGGTTACAGGAAGTGTACAAACACAACAAAGCTCTTACTTGCATAAACAGAGTTCTAACCTCAAGTCGTATCCGCTTAGTTTTTGATAGTGCTATTGGCAGAAAAACAAGTCAAATTTTGGAACACGTAGGGCGGTCACTTCGTAACTAGCGTGCACACTCTACCCATATTTCCTGTACGGTAGCGACCAGGGCCTTGTAAAAATATTAAATGTTCAAAGTTTGCTGGAAATGTGGGCAACGGGCAGGAAAAAGAAAGCCAATTTAACTTCCAAAAGTGATCTGTATATATATTTTTTTGTTTATACATGTGCAGATCAGCAACAAGTCAGCTTAAAAATATGTATGCATTATGAATCTACATCAGCATTCAGTAATTTAAAAAAGATAAAATAATGAACGAGTAAATTATTTAACCTAATTAAACTTTTATTACAACAAATTTTAAGTATTTATATTTAATTTTTATAAAATTGGAAAATTAAAACGAGAAATTACGTATTAACTAATGAGACTACTTTCCACTACGTGGGTGCAAACGAATTTTAATAAAGTTATTTAAAGCTTATATGTAAGGTGGGCCTTGATGTCACGTTGACAGCATTATCGTTAGAGATGGAACCAGAAACATATGCAACAGTAGTGAGAAAATTACAAATACACATGTGCCTTACCCGGGACTCGAACTCAGAAAACGTCGTACCATAAGCTAGCGTGCAATCAACCTTTATTTTTTCATGTGGCGCTATCTCACAAAATTGCAGGCAAAAATGGGTTCGTGTAGACACATTTGATAGTTGTAATATGTATATATAGACAACATACAAAATTAAGTTGGAACTAATTGTATAATTTCAACGATATAGCATACTAAACTAAAAATGCTATGTGGTCGCCATTTTGAAAATAAGCGTATGTCCTACCTAAAACATACCATTTTACACCAACTTCCACAGTACTACTGGTTTGCCTAATTTAGTAGGAATCGATCAATCGTTTTCCGAGATATGGCATAAAAACTTAATTTCTTCATGTGGCTTCCTTACAAAATGGCGGGAAAAGGCCATTTTTTGCATATATAGTTTAAATTACATATACTTACATGGCTTACCATAGTATTACTTATGTGCCAAATCTGGCGAGTATAGGTTGAGTAGTTTTGAGATATTATGTAAACGCTTTATTATTCATATTGTGCTGTCTTCCAAAATGGTGGACCAACAACAATATACATTTATAAATTAAATTCCTACATGATGTTCTTTTAATATACAAAATTTAGTTTAAATTGGTTGAATGGATCCCGAGATTTGACAAAGCACCATACATTTTTTAATATCCGCCATTTTGAAAGTACGCAACCAGCATGATAGAAAACTGTAAAAGTAGAATGTAATTACTAAGTGCTATATGTTTATATTTGACGAAATTAGGTTCACGAGTTCAAAAGTTTTAGGGCGACACATACACGCCCTACACACACACACACACACACACATGGCTTTCTTTCCTTCGGAACGAAGGCTTAAAAGGGCCTATGCAGAAACGCATACGTGAAGTAACTGGCAATTCAGCGCTTCCTCACATATGTACTGCCAAGACAAGACAAAACTCGGGCGGCAACAGTTAATCACATTCGCCTTGCGACCACCAAAATCCAGTATTTTTTCGCTGTTAAGTTACAGTAACCGAGCTTAGGGGCACGGCAGTGGTAAACCACGGGACTTGTATTCGGGAAGACCTGGATTAAAGTCTTGGCCTGGACATCCTGATTTCAGTTTTCCAGCGTTTTCCGAAATCACTCCAGGTGAATGCTGGGACGATTTTTTAATGCAGCCTCGGCAGATTCCTTCCCAATTCCTGAATGTCTAGTGTTGCCATTCGGAGGTCACTCAAAACACCGAATAAATCAATAAAAAAATATGTTTATATTTTCTCGTGCCGTGTATTGTGTGAGCTCTGCGCGCACAACACGCTTGCTAATATGAACCCGCGCAGACCACTTTAAAATTAATGAACATGTCCATCGTTCTGCACACCACAGGCAAACGTAATTATAAAATACTGTTTTCCTCGCAGTGGGGAATAGAGTTTTAATGCACGTGGGAGAGTTGTGTCCGCAGCGAACGCGGAACGTATTTAAAGCACCGTAATTTGAAGTGGAGCACTACAAGAGTGAAATTAGAGGCTTGAAATGTGCGCGATCGGTCGCTGCGGCCTTGCGAACGCCAGCACGAAGGGGAACATCAGAGAAAGTTTTAGAGCTTACGCCCCACATTACTTCGCGTTACCTGAATCGCTAATGCTCGCACGTAGCGACCGGTCGTAAACTCTCCCCTGCAGCGCCTTATTGTTTGAACGTCGCTCCCCGTTATGCGGCCGTAAGTTCGGGCTTACAGCCGGGCCAAAAGTGCACAGTGGCGAGATCGCAGAGAATACAACATCTCGAACTGCATCCTCGCGGGTCTAGGAAAATGACCAGCGATATGGCCAAGCATCGTTCGCCGGCGCCGCAGTGGTAGAGTGGCTAGCGCAACGCTCTCCCGCCACGACGGTCCAGCTTCGATGACCTGTAGGGACACGTCAGGATGTTGCCATCAGTTTGGATTTTCCTATTGTACTCCCGCCCCCTCCTCCATTGCCTTCGGATTTTCGCAAGTGGGAGTTCTGCCAGACGATGCTGCTGGTCGGCGGTGTTTTCTCGGGTATCTCCTGTTTCCCCCCGCCTTTTCATTCCGGCACTGTTCCATACTCACCCCACTTCACCCTCATCGGCTCTCAATACCTAGACGTCAAGAGCCGCCCAAATCTCTTCACTCACTCACTCCATTGCCTTCCGCTCACCGCTCACCTTAGGGTCTTATTCTGTCTCACACCCCAAGGCTGTTCAGGCCGCTACGAAAATCCATCTTCGAAAGCTTGTCGCCCACTCGGCATTGCTCCGTTTTAAATATGCTGACTCTGTAAGTGCTATTATCACTATTAGTAGATTATCACCGGCAGCATCAGTAAAGAAACTTCCACAACCAGACACAGGCCCCACCCGTCTTCAGTGTGCCACACGTTCATGTAGTTCCGACAATTTGAAAATGCACTTAAAAAAAATTCGTTCGCAGGATCTCACTCCAACTCTCAAACTAAACTAAGCAGACAGATTTCGATGCCACCTAAGACGGATACAGAAGTATCGTGTAATGGTTACATAAACGAATTTCGGTATATATCACACAACCAGACCTTACCCATATTTTTACTAATACTTTTTGGTGTATAGTCCATTCATGGTTACTTCCAGCTTTACTGAAGCCCTGCTGAAGTTCTACTTTCAAGCTATTCCTCCGAATTACGCTAACAAAGCTTAACTACGTCTAGCAAATGACACCAAAGCGACAACGAACTACGTTCGCGCGCACAAAGTTTAATAATATTTTGCATGAGAACTATTTCTTACTGGGCATTACCAACACACATATTTCCTCTATGTTTTAATTCATATTAGTAAAAAATTAAATATTATATATTCTATATAAAATAGCCATTAATAAATTTTCAATTTAATTAAAAATGAGATACTTTTATTTTAACTAAAGGATAAAATTCTTGTAATACATAACGCATGTAGAAAACGACCAAACACGTCACACACGGGGCGATTTTCAAAATGTTTTATTAAAAAAGCGTGAAGATACCGCAAATACCAACATATGCCAGTGTTGGAAAGACAGGGGCCTATAATGTGGGTGTTAGGGCAGAACAAGCATTGAAGCATATTTATCGCCCACCTTCCTGGACTGATCTTGCGTTGAAGCAGACACGCCGCTACAAGCAAACCATCGAACTAACGCGCTGAATTTTCAATAGGAATTTTGTAGGTTCTTTAAACAGCCGTATTAAAGCTTCGCTGGCATTCACGTAATACATTTTAATGTATGACAGCCTGGTAATTTTTTTTTGTCCGAGGGGATGGGGTTGTGCTGAAGGGTTTCAAAACAGTGTCTGCTCTTCACAATATGTATTGACAGATTGAATCGGGACTGTTGTGAAATGTGAATTCTTATTGTATGGAAACAGATAGCGAACGTGTCCAGTAGTTTGGGAGATTCGAAATATGTATTTCGAACACTCCGCAACCCTTACAGTCCCGAATTATTGTACGAGCTGAAGTTATCAAAAGTCTTCATCTTTCGATGGGCGTTGCACATACGTCGGGCGTGCTTCTCGCAATCACTGAACAACGCACTGCGTGCTCGGTGATGTCGCGATTAACCATTCGCAAAGCCGACCTCCCGAGGCGCAGTCGGTTGGTGCGCCGCTGGTCTGTGGTGCGGGAGGTCCTGCGTTCGAGTCCTAGGAGAGGCGTGGGTGTTAGTTTGAGTGAGGTCATAAGTTAGGTTGTAAGCCGTCCCGTGATTAACCTTCAGGAACCACACCGGGACACATTAATAAACCCTTTCCAAAGAAATACAATGTAATACCCTTCACGAATAAGAAGTGCAGAAAATTCATCACATGAGATTTCTCACGAGCAAGACGCTTGAGACACCGGTCATTGATTCCTTGTCGTGTACAGCGCCAATAATAAACATCCTTCACGCGCAACATGTTCTCGGCAGTGGACACGGAGGACTGAGCGGGTCGATGCATCTGACGCTGCAGGTAGACAGGTAGGACGCCACTCGACGTAAGTTGGTAAACAATGCTAGCGGCGAAGTTGGTGTAGGAAGCAGGAACGGCCACTCGTCGCTCGGTGACGTGGTACGGGGGGCTTAGAACGGCGCTGCTCGCCGGGCCGCCCTCCCTCAGCATTGTTCCAGTAGTGCTGAGCCACGCGGCGGGCCCGCCCCGGAGCTGCGACAATGTGCAGAGCCCACCTGGCCGTCGTCCCGCCCACTCGCCCCCGTGCACGGGACGTAGGGTGGAGCGCCCGTCCTGGTCTCGCAGTAGCTCGTCTCCGTGCTCCAACACTCCACTGCTTTCCTGCCAATAGCACAGCACTATCGAATGCAATGCGGACAGGATCTCGGGTTACGACACAGTTTGTTCAAGCAAGCTCGCTTGGTTTTAATCCAACTTGAATATATTCAAGTTAGTCAAAGTATTTCATTTATACGTGAGTAAATGCGTTTCATCACTGTTAAACATGTGACTTTTGACAGCTGTATTGGCCCCGATGCGAGTCAATGTCTGGGACATGCCCAGAAGATGAAAATAGGCCTACTTCATCTTTATGCTATGCTCGGCCCCAGAATGCCCAGCGCTTACCAATGACGTAGAATGATTTTCGTTATTATGGTCATGTCCTCAACACTTACTCGCCCATCGCCAATAGCCTACAACAGTTGAAGTCGCGGAACGTGTCTGTTTATTATATAGTTATCAACAGACACGCCTTTCATAACGAATATGTAGTAAGTTTTCTGATCTCTGGCCTCTATGTATATGTGTTATTGTTTTTTTTTTTCGTAGGGGGGCCGCGGTGGTTTAGTGGTCAGACTACTTACCCCTCACCATGGGCGTAACCAGGATTTACTTCAGAGAGGGAGAAAAAGCAAGGAAACTCAAAATAAAGTAACTTATCAAAAAATAGTTTTATTTATACATTCGAGAACGTTAAAACTATCTATTTGTAAAATCTTATTTGGAAATCTTAATGTGGATAAAGCTGAATAACTATTGAACACAAATGTCTATCTCACTCTTAATAACTTTCACACATTAAGTCACTGAAATACTTCATTAATAAAATATGTATTTTCATAGCATTGTTTTTTTTGTAACAAACCCGCAATTTAACTACGAAGATTTTAATCTACTGATGTTAAATATGAAACAGTGCACTAATTTTTATGAAAAAAATACATGGTTATACAAGTTATTCTGCGCTCCTAGGTTTTTGATTTTAAGCTATGGTTTCAACTACATGCGTTGGTATATTGTATTCAATTTATTATAGATAATATCTAGGATAAGCAGAATTACAACAAACAGCAGCATTTCGTAATCCACATTATAGTGTTTCAATTGAAACTTTACAAAACGCAAAAAGCAGATTACAAAGAAAATTAAACGGGTTAAAACAACAGGCCTCTGTCTTTAATTCAACTACATCGCACAGAGTAAAAAATTGCTCCTGTAATCAACGTATTCTTCTAAAATAAAAAAAGAATAGTTATTCGCAAAATTACTTTAGTAACTACACAGTATTTGCTCTCTTACAAGAATAACGCTTATGAGAACAATGGTAGAACGTTTGTGCTACTGCAAAGATACAAAATCAGATCATGGCAGTCACTTCATGGCAGTCACTATCTGTGGGAATTTCGCCCATTCTGAAGATTGCTAAGTTCTTATTGGCTAAATCTGGCGTGAACAGCAGCTGTACTTTTTTTTATAAAACTATTACATCCTAAAACTTGTTTAAATTTTTTTTCTTTTAGCTATCACTGACTAAATTTGGCATGAACGGGAATTAAACTCTTATTTAGCAATTGCCGATATCAAATAGTTGCGACGGGGTGGGGTACCGAAGTTGGTAATGGCTACTGTAAAATTCGAAGTTAATTTTTAATGGCATGTATTGTTAGCAACATTAAAAAATTAACGTAAATTTAAATTTGCAACATATTTTTTTTTCTTGTAGTATCACAAGGAATTTATTTTTGACAAATCGTTTTAAAGCGTTTCTTTGTAAATGTATAAGACTTTTTTTCTGCCGTTTTCGGACATTAGAGAGGAGATGTGAAACAATACTTTGAAGACTTCAAACAGTGTTAAAGATGTAATAATTTTTCTATCGCACACAATGGCGCACATTGAATTTGTTAAGCGGGAAGGTTGTGGTAGTGGTGAAAGTTACTTAGAAGCACGCATAAACTACTTTTCACCATTATTTTAACAGTTTAAAAACATTTATTTATACGTATGCTGCCCGTTGGTTATAACTTAACGTGAAATTTTTTACAATTTTGCCATATAACGTTCCTACTGAAGTTATGTTTCTTGTAATACTTCGATGAGTGATCATTCATTGAGAACCTTTAGGAATCTGTGTCTTATGTCCAGTTAAATAATATTTGACAGAACCACTTCAACAATAGACTGAACTCTATATGTAAGTGTGTCATTTTGGGGCGGACATCAGTCCAGTAGGTCTACACTATCTGTCCCTTTCTTGCATTGTTTGTGGCTTGAAAGGCGACGCGTTCGTAAGCGTATATGCATATGTACGCAAACTTACTGTTAGTGAACGAGGAAGATACCACGAGTCGTAACAGGCTGCGTATATCTAAAATAAATACGGCTTGCTGATTAATTCTGTCTATTAGAATCCCACGAGCTCTTATACCTGACGGTTCACCCCGCGTTGCACAATTACAATTTACGGGGTGGCATTTTGTTTTACCCACCCTGACTGACTCTGAACGAACGAATAATGAGCATCCAAGCAGAAAGTAATCCTTGCTTGCCGTAAAGGAGGCTGCCAACGAACAAACATTGATTTGACTGTAAACAAATCTTGTAATTATAACTTTTACACCAGTGTAAAGCCTACCTGCTCAAGAAAAGTTCACGTGGAGAGGTTTGAAATATTCCTGTCTCTTCTGAGATGTCACAGGACCCCGTTAGAATCGTAAGTACGATTTTGTGTGATAAGAAGGTACGAACAGACGCATGCAGGAATGTTTACTCCAGGAGAAAACGATCCCAAAATATTTCCCTTGCCCTTTGTTTAGAAAAACAATCCAAAGACCCCTCGGGCAGTTTTTCAACACCCGTCTTTTAGAGCAATACGTTTCGAAATTGTGTGAAACATTACATTAGGCACTTTAAAAAATCATATACCAGAAAACTGATTGCACTGTCTGTTTCACCATTCTTCAGTAAATATACATTGATTTGCAATTGAGGGTGTTTAATGATGAGCAAATAACGGCAACGCAACTTTCTCCATGTAATGATATACGGCGTGTTGTGGCTAACGAATGTCTGATCGCAGTTGGAGATGCTTCGGCACACAATGGCAATAAATGGTGGCTGGATTTTTACCTGTCTCATGGGTCAAGGACGACATCATACCTCAGAGTAATGACTTAGGAATGTACAAGGACGTTTTGCCTTTGTGCCCCCACCTTTCACTGACCTCGTGGTTCAATCGCAACTGTACGGTACCTCTGCTGTCTTTCTGGAATCCCCGTCTGTTGAAGGCAAGATATTTACCGATGTCTAACTTCGCGTCGTATTGCCGCGCTTAGTCGTAGTAAGTATTTTCCTCCGAATTTCATACGTGCACGTAAAACATATCGGGTAAGTCAGTAGTTCATTCCATGTTCATATTCATTCGTCTCTAGTAAAGAAGATAGAAAACAGAGGCGCACACTTCTATCTTACACATGTATACTTCATGTTTAAAAATTAAAAATTAAATATTCGTCAACAGATTAAAAAATAGTAACGTTTTCTGCCAAACATTTTTTTAGTTGGTAAATTTGTCATAACATTAGGTAAGACGTTTACTTCTTACCGCATTGTTCGGGTTAAAATCCTGGGTAAACTATCAACGTATGGGTAATTTTTGGGTTAAAGGTTATGTTAGACTTATACGCTTAGATTTATCTATAAATAACAAGATATAGCAAGGTATATGACCCAAGATAGCAAAAGAAAAATACGTAATACATTTAGGGTGAATAGAGTTGGGTCACTTATATATATATACATGTATATATAAATATATATATGCGTTGCTTTGAAGTTATACGTTGTTTATAGCAAAATAACAGAATATTCTGTTGTCAGGTTTGGCTGCCAAGAACAATAAATCAACTTCTCACGTATGTATTTAAGCGTTACTGTCTTCTCAAAAGTACACGGTTGACAACAGAAATGGTTGGAATAAGTGTCCCTAATAACGTTTTAAGGAAACGTTTCTAGCAAAGAAATTATATTTATAAAGAAATTTTAAAATTAAATACAATCGCCTATATATGTTTAAAATTTCTTTGCCAGTAAAGGTTTCCTTAAAATGCACTGATATTTTACTTTTATATCTTAAATGAAAATGTCGCATATTTAAATGTCGTTGTTACAAGTTGTGTGGCTTCAGTGTCGCGTGCTTAATGGCGACTTGGTATTCTATGGGCGTGCCATTGTCGCCCTTATTAGCACTTCCTTACACCATTGTATCAAACGCACAAGATGCCTCTCCACTCAAAATGAAGCAGATATATATANAGATATATATATATATATATATATATATATATATATATGTAAAGCAATGCTGTTAGTATAGCTTTTACATTTCTTATTCGTTGCATAGTTACGTCTTAAAATAAATATTTTGTTTAATTGTGTACTACAACGGAATGCTACACTAATATAGAAAACACGTATACCTCCGGAAAATATATAAATGTTATCGAAATAACGATGACATGACTTGCCCCAAGGTATCCAAATTACTACGTTCAGGTAAGACTTAGCATTTTTTTAAAAAATTGTTAAATATTAAAGGAAATATTAACGTGTTTTTCATACGTGACTCTCGCAGAATTTTCATAAGATAACTGTTGCCCCAGGACTCATTAAAATGAACGAAGGCTTCCAACTTCCCTGTTTCACCTGAAGCGTGCCAGCGCGCTCAGATAACGGCGAGCGCCGTAGCAGTGCTATTCATCGCCTTAATTAAGGCCCCTTGCACCGGCACGCTCTCGCGGACCATGTAATTACGCAGGCGACGGGCTGCTTTTAAATAATATCTCAATTCTATTGTTTGCTAGCTGGAGCTCGCGCGTCTTCAAGTCGGGCGCGATCCCGCGTGTTGATTGACGCCTTGTCGTTCCGCCTGCGCTTGGCGGCTCGGTGCGCTGAAATAACTACGCCGCGGCCACCGATCGCCTCTTCAAAGGCAGCACGGCGGCGAGATTTCTCTAAACCACGGGAAATTCCCATCCCAGCATCATTGGGATAATCTTGGCCATTGTCTGGTTTTCAGTGGTTCTCCGGACGTTGACCCCCCACTGACACCCACTGATTGTAAGCTTTTCGCCGCTAAGGTGGCTCGCCTGGTCGAAGGAATTTTGCACGTCTGAGGCCGCCTAAAAGCGTGGGAGCGCTAGGGGCGACCGAGACGTGCGCGTCAACGCTCTCGTCGCCTCTACGAGCGAAGAGCTTGAACCGGCGTGCAGTCTTGCCGCCGATAACGCGCCACTGTGAGACTGTCAGCGGAGACCCTACCATTTTATGAAGTAATAAATAAAATTAAAGTTTTGATGCGCGTCCCTATTCCTTTTGTAATGGCTTGTAACGGAATCTTAATACCTAAAAATGATTGTGAAAACACCAGTTCAAGCCATTTTCACTATCACAAAAATATACAGACGCATAACGTTTCTTAAATGCCATTCGTAAGCAGGCCTCACACGGACACGTTGGATGGTTTTTTAATAGAACGTTTTCTGCTGGAGCTCTGCACACCGTTCGGTGGTCTACCCAGGCAGTCACCCTAAGTTAGTGCTTAGGATGCACTTTTGTGCCGTTTTGTGTCCTTCCGCCATATTAAAATTATTATTGTAATGTTTTTTATAACAGTTTTCATCCGGTAATAAAATTAAACTGCTAAATCGTCAAAAACATAAACGTGGCACTAATTTGCATATTCTTGTCTACAAATATACGTTATACGTTTTAAATAGCGTGAAAACATGGAAATACATTCCCCAGATTGCCACTGCGAGCGTATCAGTTAGTGTCTCCTTTGAAATATGTGCAACTATGAGAATTAATTTTATCAAAAGTGCTAAATTAATCGCCAACCATCTATACTATAGTATCTTATTTACAAAATGTTCATTGTTGAATCAATATATGAATTTAAACCGTTCATTCGGCGTTAAAGCGTACTACGTTTTCTGTGCGGTAATTCTACCGACTGGGTTAACAGGAAGGATTTAATTTTTCTGTGGAAATTCTCCATTAGCTATCATAAAACAATGCTGCCTGTAGGCTTCTGTTAAAGCAAAAAGACAATCAATATTTTATATATTTTTCATTTACTGTCCAACGTAAAGAAATAACAATCACTTTTTTTCATTTCTAAAAATATTTAAAATAATTTTATTCTCTGTAACATAGTTTATTGTCAGTCGTGATTTTAATGTTTCGTGTATCACAAAAACTAAGGCGCTTGGAAAAGTACTACCTTAGCTCTTGTAAGATGTGTTTAACAGAAGTTATTTTCGAAAAATGTATTAAGAGTCACTAATGAAAATGCATCATTTCCAAAAGCTGAACAATTTGAAAGAAAATGCCAAAATGTTGTATGTGTTATTANGTCACTAATGAAAATGCATCATTTCCAAAAGCTGAACAATTTGAAAGAAAATGCCAAAATGTTGTATGTGTTATTACACTAATATCTTGATAGAGCTCACGATAGTACTAAAAAAATTAATGATCTACAAGCGAGATACATTTTTATAGTTTGTTAAGAATAACGTTAAACATAATGTTTACACAATAAAATTTTTTTTTTTTACTATCTAACGCTTTTAACAAACTGCTATCTCGCGAGAGTAAATACGCTTATTAAAAATGCCGTCTCGTTTCAGCGCAGCCTTTTGCTGAGCCAGTAGCACTCTGAAGTGAGCAGAAAACTTTTGTCGCTGTTTTGCTGTAGCGTATTTGGCGTTGTTTCGCAAACTATTCACTGCCGATACGTAACATTTCAGGGCGCCTTGCGTGACTTTGGCAATACATCACCGCCTGTTCTGCATGCTAAAGCAAGTGAAAGCGGGATACTTCTTTTTAAGGTTCGTGAATGTTACCGCGCAGCTGCGGAGCAAGGCTTCAGCTGGTTGATGGTTGATTGGCGTGGACGTTATTCCTGGTATAGTCTATTCGCAGTTTCTTCACACTTTTCGAATCAAACATTTGAAAAATTACTCCGCGCGTGACGTGTTTGATCGTTTTTTAAATATGCCATTTATTACAAGGTTATTATACGTCTTTGAACATGGAAGTATCTTATTATTCTTTAAATTGAACTTTTACCTATATTTTTTAATAAAATATAATATTTAAATTATAATAAATATAAAAAAAAAAGCGAGAAAACGTGTTGGTAGCGCCTAGTAAGAAATAGTTCTCACGCAAAATATCATTACAACTGAGTCCGCTCGAATTCGGCGCGTTGTCCTTTGGGGTGGTTTTTATAGATTTAGTTCGGCTTAGTTTGCACGAGGCGGAGGAATATCCTGGAAGTAGAACTTCAGCAGGGCTTCAGAAAAGTGTGAAGTAACCGTTAATGGATTATATTAGCGCGTGGATAAAGTAACCCATTGGAGTTGCTAGGACCATGCTACAGTTTGGCTCCAGAATAGGCAAAATGGGCAACTATATAGAAGTAGCGGTTCCTTTGATGTGGTCATACTGTTATACTTTGTTTAATTGTTGGTCAAACCGTACATGATGAAGAGATTTAGGCGGATCCTGACAGCGAGGTCTTGAAAGCCGATGAGGGTGACTGACTATAGAGCGGCGCCGGAATTATGTTGTTTTTCAAGTTAAGTTTAGTCAAAAAAATATTTTGTTGGGGCCACTAAATATATTTTTGCAATATAAAAACAAATATTTTGTTGGCTGGAACAAACCTTTGCCTCTGTTTGAAAGCTGATGGGACCCCAAAGCACAAAATACATTAGAAAAATTAAAAAAAAATAAAAATAAATAAATGAACTACAGTGAACACATATTTAAACATTTATTTATAATGACATAATATGCTTAACTAGCTGCCATCATTATTGTAAATTTCCCAACTAGCGTGAATGTAGGAATAATAGCAGGTACGGCTGAGGCTATATACAAAATATGTTTATAAAAGAGCTCAACTGCAAAACATAGTAAAAAAAAATTGTATAATTATTATTTACGTTAATTATAGGAATTAAAATGTGATGGACATACGGATGTATAGAAGTATTGTTCAAAAAGTTATGTCACCTAATTAAGTAGCATATTTTGCCGCATATCGGTTATGTGAAGGCTTATTTCTTATTTCACACAGTGGTATATCAAACAACAGGAGTTTTTACTACAAATCAGAATATTTTGTTAATAATTTACGCCAGGTTAGGAGTATTTTCGGAAATGATCGCAGACACTTGGTCGTGGCGTTGACGGACTCGTTATTTCTTTATATGAGAGAGGAACTATCTTCTAAGGTCGTATTCCGTTACCTCTACTGTGCAAGGAAGTTGTTCCGATCCCTTACTGGTGGTGCGTTGGTGTATACTTCTACGTTATTCTACATCCAGCCAATGCCGCGCATCAGCTGCACGTGGTCTGCAGCTCAAATGCATCGTGCGTTGACGTCAGCCAGACTCTAAACGTGCCGCAAATTAGTTTAAATAGCTAAAAGAACTTTAAGAATGCGGTTTTTTAAATGTAATATATTTCTGCAGTAAAATTGCAATTTTGAATTGGAATACAATTGTTTTGATTTTTTTTCAATTCGTTTGTTATAATTGATGCATGAGAAGGCTAATTAGTGTAGGTGTGTATCTAGAAGACGTACTTGTCTAGTGTTTTGTATGGTTAAGCTACGTTGGTTATAAAACGCACACAGATATTAAAGTAAGCAACCAAAGTGACGTTACGGTGTGCGAAATTTGTTTACATGCTTTACAGTCGCCATATTTATTCTCAAAGAACACGCGCTTCGCATTTGTTCTGTTCCCTAGTGAAGCTATTGACGCATCGAGCAACGGACCTACAATTGTAGGGTTTGCAAGCTGGCCGCATCTGTGCAGGGAACGGAATAGGCTCCAAGTTTTATTTCATGAAAAGGCTATTCACGGTTTAAAAAAAATACTTTTTAAGACCCTACTAAATTTTCCCTTTCAGCCAATTCCTATTTTTCCGCCAATTCTTAATATAAACGTTGCCACGTGATTATATTAAACCCCGTGTGCACAATTAACCACTCTCAAAAGTTAACGTCTGAGGGTAGCAATAAAATATATTTAATAGCGGTTAATGCCTGTTGGCATGACCTCATCAAGTGATCACTTTAACATGAGTAGCCTATAAGGAGTTAGTACAATAATAATGAGAACGCAAAGATTTTGAGGTAGGGAATCTATCATTTCAACGTTCCTTGTGGTCGAGTGTATTATAAGAGTTTGTGTGATGAACGTTGCCCTACTGGTGTTCTACTTCGTCTTTAGTAAATTAATTAATGCGTGAATTATACACAAATTACGGTGTTTAGGAAAAAGGACGCAAGGCGACCTTGTTTCATTAAATTTGACACGCTTTTTTGACACGGTTTATTTTATAAATTAATTAGACCTTCACGTCAAGAAATGTTATGCCCAATTAATGTGGCCGCCTTAAGTGTTCCATTAAACATTTTTTTTGGGCTGATCTCCTACGAAGTTATGTATATACTCATATGTCACTTTTCCACTCAACTAATTTTTACATCGCAGAAGTCTGTAACTGCGAGAACTCAAATTTGTCCCCAACTGTAAGGGTATTCATGCGCAGATTTCTTTCTACGACTTTCTACTATAACATAGAGATCGACCATTCAAATTCTAGTTCATATTCTGTTTTGGGCATATTACCGTGGATATGAAAATAAGTTTTGGTTTCTGCTACATAAAATTTTTTTAGCTAATCTAAACGGGCATTGATTAAAGGGGGTCGTGGCTATTTAGAAATTGAAAACATTCGCGAAGACATCCTGAACATCTTTTCTGTTAGAAAAGTAATGTTTTTATTCAGAAAAATTTGTAACGTAAAAATGTCATTGAGATAATAAGTTATATTTTAAAGAAAAGTTTATAAAGTATTAAGATAAGAAATGTAATTTTAAGTTACAGGAAGATTATGCTATAAATATTTGTTATACAATAGCAAAGGAGAAGACGCAAAATTTTCATAGAAAAATTTAATATGTTACAAAAGGTAGTTAAATGTATCCATGGAGAAGTGACATGTGGGATACATCTTGCAAAATAAATAAAAGGATTTATTTAAAAACAAAATGAAAATATCTGACACTTACCAGGCCATAGAGATCATAATAAATATTACAAGAAATAAAACCCATGATTCAAAGATAATATGTATACTTATGCCGGTAAAGTATATGTCTAGATACGAATGTAGTTGTAACTCATGTATACTGATGTGGGTGGAGTGCGATATATATATATATGCCAAATTAGTTATAAATAATTTGGCTTAGATGACAAAACACCAATGAGCAAGTATAGAGAGTGGNGTTGGTCAAACCGTACATGATGAAGAGATTTAGGCGGCTCCTGACAGCGAGGTCTTGAAAGCCGATGAGGGTGACTATAGAGCGGCGCCGGAATTATGTTGTTTTTCAAGTTAAGTTTACTCAAAAAAATATTTTGTTGGGGCCACTAAATATATTTTTGCAATATAAAAACAAATATTTTGTTGGCTGGAACAAACCTTTGCCTCTGTTTGAAAGCTGATGGGACCCCAAAGCACAAAATACATTAGAAAAATGAAAAAAAATATAAATAAATAAATGAACTACAGTGAACACATATTTAAACATTTATTTATAATGACATAATATGCTTAACTAGCTGCCATCATTATTGTAAATTTCCCAACTAGCGTGAATGTAGGAATAATAGCAGGTACGGCTGAGGCTATATACAAAATATGTTTATAAAAGAGCTCAACTGCAAAACATAGTAAAAAAAAATTGTATAATTATTATTTACGTTAATTATAGGAATTAAAATGTGATGGACATACGGATGTATAGAAGTATTGTTCAAAAAGTTATGTCACCTAATTAAGTAGCATATTTTGCCGCATATCGGTTATGTGAAGGCTTATTTCTTATTTCACACAGTGGTATATCAAACAACAGGAGTTTTTACTACAAATCACAATATTTTGTTAATAATTTACGCCAGGTTAGGAGTATTTTCGGAAATGATCGCAGACACTTGGTCGTGGCGTTGACGGACTCGTTATTTCTTTATATGAGAGAGGAACTATCTTCTAAGGTCGTATTCCGTTACCTCTACTGTGCAAGGAAGTTGTTCCGATCCCTTACTGGTGGTGCGTTGGTGTATACTTCTACGTTATTCTACATCCAGCCAATGCCGCGCATCAGCTGCACGTGGTCTGCAGCTCAAATGCATCGTGCGTTGACGTCAGCCAGACTCTAAACGTGCCGCAAATTAGTTTAAATAGCTAAAAGAACTTTAAGAATGCGGTTTTTTAAATGTAATATATTTCTGCAGTAAAATTGCAATTTTGAATTGGAATACAATTGTTTTGATTTTTTTTCAATTCGTTTGTTATAATTGATGCATGAGAAGGCTAATTAGTGTAGGTGTGTATCTAGAAGACGTACTTGTCTAGTGTTTTGTATGGTTAAGCTACGTTGGTTATAAAACGCACACAGATATTAAAGTAAGCAACCAAAGTGACGTTACGGTGTGCGAAATTTGTTTACATGCTTTACAGTCGCCATATTTATTCTCAAAGAACACGCGCTTCGCATTTGTTCTGTTCCCTAGTGAAGCTATTGACGCATCGAGCAACGGACCTACAATTGCAGGGTTTGCAAGCTGGCCGCATCTGTGCAGGGAACGGAATAAGCTCCAAGTTTTATTTCATGAAAAGGCTATTCACGGTTTAAAAAAAATACTTTTTAAGACCCTACTAAATTTTCCCTTTCAGCCAATTCCTATTTTTCCGCCAATTCTTAATATAAACGTTGCCACGTGATTATATTAAACCCCGTGTGCACAATTAACCACTCTCAAAAGTTAACGTCTGAGGGTAGCAATAAAATATATTTAATAGCGGTTAATGCCTGTTGGCATGACCTCATCAAGTGATCACTTTAACATGAGTAGCCTATAAGGAGTTAGTACAATAATAATGAGAACGCAAAGATTTTGAGGTAGGGAATCTATCATTTCAACGTTCCTTGTGGTCGAGTGTATTATAAGAGTTTGTGTGATGAACGTTGCCCTACTGGTGTTCTACTTCGTCTTTAGTAAATTAATTAATGCGTGAATTATACACAAATTACGGTGTTTAGGAAAAAGGACACAAGGCGACCTTGTTTCATTAAATTTGACACGCTTTTTTGACACGGTTTATTTTATAAATTAATTAGACCTTCACGTCAAGAAATGTTATGCCCAATTAATGTGGCTGCCTTAAGTGTTCCATTAAACATTTTTTTTGGGCTGATCTCCTACGAAATTATGTATACACTCATATGTCACTTTTCCACTCAACTAATTTTTACATCGCAGAAGTCTGTAACTGCGAGAACTCAAATTTGTCCNCACTCATATGTCACTTTTCCACTCAACTAATTTTTACATCGCAGAAGTCTGTAACTGCGAGAACTCAAATTTGTCCCCAACTGTAAGGGTATTCATGCGCAGATTTCTTTCTACGACTTTCTACTATAACATAGAGATCGACCATTCAAATTCTAGTTCATATTCTGTTTTGGGCATATTACCGTGGATATGAAAATNTACTATAACATAGAGATCGACCATTCAAATTCTAGTTCATATTCTGTTTTGGGCATATTACCGTGGATATGAAAATCAGTTTTGGTTTCTGCTACATTAAAATTTTTTTAGCTAATCTAAACGGGCATTGATTAAAGGGGGTCGTGCCTATTTAGAAATTGAAAACATTCGCGAAGACAATCTGAACATCTTTTCTGTTAGAAAAGTAATGTTTTTATTCAGNCCTATTTAGAAATTGAAAACATTCGCGAAGACAATCTGAACATCTTTTCTGTTAGAAAAGTAATGTTTTTATTCAGAAAAATTTGTAACGTAAAAATGTCATTGAGATAATAAGTTATATTTTAAAGAAAAGTTTATAAAGTATTAAGATAAGAAATGTAATTTTAAGTTACAGGAAGATTATGCTATAAATATTTGTTATACAATAGCAAAGGAGAAGACGCAAAATTTTCATAGAAAAATTTAATATGTTACAAAAGGTAGTTAAATGTATCCATGGAGAAGTGACATGTGGGATACATCTTGCAAAATAAATAAAAGGATTTATTTAAAAACAAAATGAAAATATCTGACACTTACCAGGCTATAGAGATCATAATAAATATTACAAGAAATAAAAACCATGATTCAAAGATAATATGTATACTTATGCAGGTAAAGTATATGTCTAGATACGAATGTAGTTGTAACTCATGTATACTGATGTGGGTGGAGTGCGATATATATATGCCAAATTAGTTATAAATAATTTGGCTTAGATGACAAAACACCAATGAGCAAGTATAGAGAGTGGCGATAAAACCACCAGGGAGTAAATAGTAAAATAAGAAAAAAACAAACTGTATTAACTTGGGAAGAACAAATTATTTTATTTTGGAAAACCTAAGACAGAAAAATTTAGGCAACTGGATAACTATGTAAAATACTGTAATGTAAATTAATGTTTTTCATATTCGTCAAATATTGTAAGATTGTAACTTGAATGAATAATTATTGTGAATTTCGAAGTTAAATATAAAAATCATATTGCAGCAATTAGAGAAAATTAGATTTATTAAGGTTTGTAACAAATTGGTAAAATTAGTTCCAAACCGTTGGCTGGGAAAGGGGGAGGGGGGGATGTAACATTGCATATTTTCGGGGTTATGTTTACCGTTGATGAGAGATATTTTCATTATATACAATTAAAGAGTACTTGCTTATGTTGTCACTTCATTTAATATTATTCCAAATTACGCTTTATTCTATGAGTTAACAGCATAATATTTGGTTATTTTAATAGTTTATTGACATAGATATCATGTGTTAGCATTTTTCATTTGTTTCTTGACAGTATTCAGTATTAATATTTTGTATGTTATTTTTCACTTATTTTCTATAGGATAGCTGGCATTAAATGTTTATTAAACAAAAGTACAAAAATGAAATTATCCTGGTTGTCTGTCATCTCGCCATTGCTGATTGGCGGAGAGATGTGTCATAGTCAGACGACAGCCAATCGGAGGACAGTAGACAACACATGTAAGACAGATGTGAAATTGAAGTAATTTTTTTTTCAATATAACAACTGTCACCACCTCCAAAGATTGCCGTGGATATTAACAACACGTTTTAATGACGTACTAAATAAGAAAACAGGTGAATTTTATTAAATTAATTGCAGCAAAATGTTTTTTAAGGTAAAGGTAATAACTGAAGATAAGGAATATTTAATTTTATTGTATTTGAGATTATTTATGAATAATTGGTTAACATATTTTGAAGCTGAGAAATTTTGCATGTTTAATTTAATTGAAAAAGGTGCCCAACGTGTCATGGTAATTTGTGAAATGTCTGAAATGTAACAAGGTGTTGGTGTGCCTGGCTGCAGAACTGCAGGAGAAGGCAGCAAGCACTGTGATGCTGTGTGAGATGTGCGCTGTTCGATGACGACAGCACAAGCGGGAGTGTAACCCTCAGTGTATTGCTCGTGTGGTTGCAGAGCTACAAGGAGAAGGAGGTGGGCAAGGTGGTGCTGTACACGACGACGATGGGCGTGGTGCGGCGCACGCACCAGGACTGCGTCAACGTCAAGAAGATCCTGCGCAACCTGATGGTGAAGTACGAGGAGCGGGACGTCTTCATGAGCCGCGAGGTGCAGGCCGAACTGCGCGACCGCATCAACTCCGACCTCATACTCGTGCCGCAGATGTTCGTCGAGGGACAGCTCGTCGGGGTGAGTACATTCTTCCTTGATTCTTCTCTCTTTAACGTGTTTGTAAAGACCTGAAAAATTCGCGAGTTCAATGACCTGCAGCCTAGACTCTACAGTCTTATGTACAAATATTGCCGATATCAACTGCACATAGGTTGTCTGCTATCACCGTTCTCCCGGAGGTGTCAAACACCGTGTGGATCCATGGCTCAAGTTATATAAACGCACGCGTTTTGAATTCTAGCTTGTCCCAAAATGAATAGGCGAATTTTTCAGGTCTCTACGTATTAAGTAAAAAAAATTGCTTTATGGACTATATTGCCATTACCCACTGGCGTAGCCAGAAATGGTTCAAGATTTTGAGAGAGAAAAAGGTTACACTGACTGAAGTAAGGAAGGAAGGTTACACTGGCATTACCTGTGCTAACATGTGTTAATTAGAACAAATACTAAAAAAAAAAAAAAATACTTGACAATGTAATTTAGTGCATTACAATTTGCGGCAACTACAAATTTTATCACAATTAAAGGCTTACTAATAATTTTAATACTAATTGTTGATAACCATAAGTGGTGAATTAGGGGTGGGGTTATAACCCCCGAACCACTTCCCCCCTGGCTGGATTTACCTGTAACCTTCCAAAAACTGCCACCGCTGTGTGATATGTAGCAGTGTTGCCTACATCTCAAGTATCAGGAATCGATTACCGGCATTTACTGTAGATTGTGGGCCTGATCCAACTCATAAGCGGAAGGTGTANTTGTGGGCCTGATCCAACTCATAAGCGGAAGGTGTATCGCCCTGCCTTGACAGTTTGGAATACATATCAGAATATAATTTGTTGTGAGTCACATTTATGATGGGGCAACGCAAGCATTACATTACCTGTAAATACTTAAACCAAACTTTTCAACACTTGTATAGGCTCCTTGAAAAACAATTAGGATGTTTTGAATANGCCAGCGCTGTGTGATTGTAGCAGTGTTGCCTACATCTCAAGTATCAGGAATCGATTACCGGCATTTACTGTAGATCGTGGGCCTGATCCAACTCATAAGCGGAAGGTGTATCGCCCTGCCTTGACAGTTTGGAATACATATCAGAATATAATTTGTTGTGAGTCACATTTATGATGGGGCAACGCAAACATTACACTACCTGTAAATACTTAAACCAAACTTTTCAACACTTGTATAGGCTCCTTGAAAAACAATTAGGATGTTTTGAATAAAACACGAACGAGTATTTTTCGTGATTTTAGTTACTTCCCTCATAAAATATCTTCCATGGCAATGTAACAAGCCGATGTAAACAAATTCGCACCTGGGTATAAGAATAAATGAGCGCCGGCACAAAACGCCACGATATTATAATTCAACACGGCCGCTGTCACGAAATGGACAAAAGAAATTGCTCGAAAATAAATCACGCAAGCATACATTGCTCCACGCGGCTAAACTCCGCCTAAATGCCCCACATCAGCTGATCGAGATGTTGGTTTCACAGCACAGCTCAGTAGACAACAGCCAAAGGTCACTCTTTGTATATATGCTCGAAACTTGAGAGCCTTTGGAATCACAACGTTTTGCATCACAGTGACGTTGTATGGGGCTCAGCTGTGAATGGCACGGTTCATCCGTTTAACCTACCAAGACTGTTGACATAGGCAAAGCAATTTAGTAGCTTTTTGTTATATTCTAAATAGTCCTACATGTATATAATAAGACCAACAAAAACTTCTGTTGTGGCCCGTCTGTGATTGTTTCTGTCGCTATAAATTTTACTGCTACAGCAGAAAACTCTGTTTCTACTGCAAGTAAAACAATTCTTTCAACAACAAAAAAAAAGCAATGTTTACATTGTCACTACAACTATATAGTCAATTAGCGGTTACTTCCAACTTCTATGAAGCCCTGCTAAAGTTCTATTTCCAGTAAATTCCTCCGCCTCGTGCAAACAAAACTTAACCAAGTCTAGAAAATTATACCACTCCATTTGTGTGCACTCAGTGTAATAATAATTTGCATAAGAACTATCTCTTACTTGGCATTACCAACACACTTATTTTCTTGCTGTTTTTACTTCTATTAATAATAAATTAAACGTTAAAATGAATATATATAAAATAATAATATAAGTTCAATTCAAACATAAATAAGGTACTTTTATGTTAATAGAAGTATAAAACGCTTGTGATAAATGGGGTGATTTTTCAAAGGTTTGGTTGAAAAAATGTGAAGAAAACCGCGAATAGAAGATAGATTTTACGCCGCACAGAGGAAATTATCTGCAGTTGCACCGCAAATCTTGCTCGACACCATGCATGCTCCGCTATAAACATTTTTCACCCCTCCCCCCCTTCCACCTTCACAGCGAGCCAATACCCGTGCTTTTAATCGGGAAATGCGAGAGTAATTAAAACACTGGTCACCTGCAGCATTTTCCATTACGTCACTTTTTTTTCTGGCCGTTTATTTTGACGCCATCGCTTTGTGCGGGAAGTTGAACACTTTGATAGCTCACACCAGAATATAGCTGTGGACATGCTGCTTTTTTAAAAAAATACCCGTTTGTTTTCAAAAGGCGCACAAAGCGCGATAGTGAATGAAAGGATCGCGTTATAAAACCACATAACAAGTAAATATATTTAATAAGAATGTTTATCAAACTGACATACTGAACCGATGAGGTTGAAGCGAGGTGAGGATAAAGCAGCTCCGGAATTCAAGGGTGGGGGAAACGGGATATCCCGAGAAAACCCGCTTGCCAGCGACATCGTCCGGCACGATTCCCACGGGAGAAAATCCCGGAGCGAACCCGGCCGAGAATCGACCCCTTACCGGGCTTTGATGGGAGGCGAGTAGTCTGACCACTACACCACCGCGGCCCCAACGGGCTGGAAATTCGGCACTGTCGCTCGGCAAATTAGCACAAAGAGACGAAATGACGTGGTCGTTTCTTCTGACGTGGGCGAACTCTGTAGCTGATTGGCTGCCCGAGGTTCTGAAAAAAAAAGGCATTGCGTTTGATTGCCTACCGGCGTGCATCGAAAGAGTTCATATTGGCTGGACTGCAAGGTGGAGAGCCACCAGGAGCTGATTGGCGAACAGAGTTCCGACACGACGGTGGCTAGCGACGCCATTTTGCCGGCGTGTGCGGCCGGAGTTCGCGGAACAAGCGGCTATGTCACCTCCGTATTTTTAAATACTCCTACGGCAGTGTCCTGCTCGACATCACGTCCGAGCGAGAGCGCACGTAAGTGCAACGAGGCCGTGCGAAAGGCGGACTGACCAGGAGCTCTGCTTAAGGCGCCCGTCTACCTGGCACTTGAACTGTGTTGCAGAGTGTTCCAAATACACGTTTTTCAACGAAACTATTAACCGTGCGTCCAACGTGCTGATCTACGAAAAGAACACACACTTCAGACGAGAGCTGTTAAGTACTTTCAAAATATCACGTACGTTAGAAACATCAATTCAGTAGTACTCCAAAACCGCTTAAACCGCCTTTCCAAGGCGCTGTAGCTCAAAATGCACTCATCAGATACATACAAAACTACTATAGGCGCCTGCACTGAACCTTCCTAAAGACTTCCCACTAATAAAATAATATGGTCACCGCTGAAAGTCCCATAGGTACACGCAGCACGACGAGAACACTGCACACCAGTTCAGAGCCTTGCGCTTAGCGGCGATGGCGTACTTGATGCGCGTGGCAGTGTCGCCGTTATCGCTCCCGCGCTTCTCGGCCTAAACGTGGGAAAAAGTTCCAGGTAGACGGGCGCCTTAACAATGAACCTGCTGAAGCAATCTTGGGGCAGCGCTGTGTTTCCAGCGGAGGAACCAGTGAGGCGAGGCGCAGTGTCGGGAAACCAAGGCAGGACATGCCTAGTACGCGCGGCCATAACCGCCTTGGGCTGCACGTAAATGGGTGCGCGTCCGGCCGGACAGCTTTCCACCGCCACGTGTGGGGCTGTTTCCCCCGGAACCAGCCCCCATGCAACTACAGCAAGGGGAAACCATTCCTTAAGGGGAATGGCGCACGAGAACCTTACATTTATCTAATTTTTGCCACATTTTTTTTTAGAAATTTTTTTTACAATTTTTTATACTGCAAGACATAGGTGATAATTTCAAACACCTTTTCACAGCAATGTTCAGTGCATGTTTTATTCAGAAAGTGCGACGATACTGCATGCGAATAGACTTAAACACTGGAGTTCTGTTCGCCACCGCTTTTTAAATATCTAAATGCTATCTTGAAAACTTTGTGAACTGTTTACTCTAAATGCTTCTAACCATTTCAGTACCACGTTAATTTTTGGCTTCGCTAGTTGCAAACAAGATATTTTTTGACGACTGCAGTAAGCTGGCGCAGAACTTGTTTCGTGAATACAACCAGCAACCTGTAGGTTTCTTGTTCGGTGATAGTGACATGAGCTATTCGTAACATGGAGCAGAAGACAGTTCACGAATCACTTACCCACGGGAAGGATGATTGGACACTGGACCTCTCGGTGTGTACAGTACAGGCCAAATGTAACATCCATGTGCGTTGTGCAAACAAATTATTTGTACGCGAGGCCCGAATTGGTTAAAACGGCTTCTGGTCAAGGCACGAGAAACAAACTATCCAATGTAATTATTTTGAAGTTGGAGCTGACGGAAGAGTTTGTCGCAAACATTACAGAAAGTTTTTGAAACGGTACTCTGCATGCGCAGACGTGCGATTTAACGAACAAATGCGACCGTTGCGAAACTGGGACCATCATCCTTATTTTTATATTGTATTTTTTTTTACACAGGTAGCTAGTGCTCGTGTAGCGAATCATGGAAAGTGTAGTCTGCGGCAAAAATATGTTTTTTATATCGAGTTAATTCTGTGTGTGTAAATAAACCTCGCATCTATAGTGTTTCATTCAATTATTGGTTTGTCATAGAAATATCCTGAAGCGATCTGATGCAGTTGCGTAGGAGAATTCACAAAGCATACCCATAAAATATTAAAGTAGAACATTAAACCGAGGCCTCTTAATACTTAAAACTTGACTCTTTTTAAAAGTTAAAATGTAATAATAAGGAGAAAAAAAAGCAGCCGTGAATATTTCAGTGGAATATTCAATAGTTTATGTTAACATACATCTAGCTGCGGCTACATTTACAATAGTTATATTAATATGAGCAATTTTGCAAATGACCTGGCAGCAGTTGTTTGTTTACTTTAGTGAATGCCTAGACTCTGAGAATTAATAGCATAACTGCAAAACATTTCGCACATATAATACAAGTTTATTTAATCCTTAGATAGCTCTGTTTCTTGAAAATCCTTTTTTTTTTATTAACACAAAATAAATTTAAGTTTTGGCTTTAGCGTCCATGGTCTTGCTAGAGATAAATATATATATATATATATATTTGCTGAAGGGGAGGGGGAGAAGACTCTGAAATACTTTTTCGAAGCTTCCAGTGTTATAGATCGAGATTTCAAACGTTATATTGTATTTTCATCGTATCTGGGAACACAGATATGATAATTAAACATTAAACTCGTTGAAAAGTACATATCAAATGACTAAACAACTCTTTGGAAATAAGTAAGGTTATTATTCGTGTAAGTGAGGGAACGCGAATTTCCAGAAAATAAGAACCATATGTTTATAACGAAGGCACAGAATAGTTCAACCTGCAAACACGAAATGATGTGCCTGCTCCTTTGATGTGGTCGCACACCCATTCGCTGATTGGCTACACGTGTCTGATTGGTAACTGCGCTTTGCAGAAGATTCCGTATTGGCTAAGCTGCCTGCTGGCAAGTAAGTCACCAGGCGTTGATTGGCGAACTGTGGGTGCCTAAGAGCTTAGCGAAACACGAGACAACGAGATTTGCGGGTGCAACATGTTCTCAAGGAAAGTAGGCTAATTCGTTTTTTTTTCTCTCTGTAAGTTCTTGTTGCTGTTGCAGCAACCTTTTCCACGGTTTCACCCGTATTATTTTTTCCCCCCAGGAGAGAGTGTTTTAGTTCGTGCCTGCGAGTGGCTTTGCGGTTATCCGCACCACTCTCGAGGGTGAGGTGTGGATTGTCGTTGAAGAGTGGGAGGTAATCATTCCTGGCGGGTGAATTGCTTCTTTCTACAGTTCTCCTTCATCTCGTTGGATCCGCTCTACGAACTTAGCTCAGATCACGCAGGTGTAAAAATTTCCTCGGCTAACGCACTGGAAGCTTGTATCTTACGACGATACAACGACCCGTTGAAAAAAAAAAAAAATTCCGGCATCTAGTAAAAAAATGTTTGTATTGTGCTCACTATGATATACTGCTAAAGCACTTGACGTGAATACGGATATATCTAATTCCTTTAGTTCAGCATGGTTGCCGCTGGACTGAAACAGTTCCGTAATGAACCTACTTCAGATGTCAGACAACAACCAAATCGACGTCGTTCAAGCCGTTGTGCATTCTGCAGTAGCGTACACCGCGCTTGTACTTTATGCCCTTCGCACATAACCACAGTATGTGCGCATGCTCTAACGTGCCGGACCATAGACGATCTCCTGAATGACTTTTCGCTCTGTTCTGTCTATTCGTTCCGCTGTTTTATAATTTCTACACTTCATACTTAATTTTGCACACCAGTGCACTTCATAGTATCCTTTTAACCGTACCCCTTTCATAATTTATGTTATTCGTATTTCACACCTCTCACTTTTGTTCCACCTTTCCTTATACTGCTTTGGTTGAGGGCACTACCTTCCTGCTGGCAGTTGCAAAATTCCGCCTCAGTTCGTTAGTTTTAAAGGAAGGCGTTTCAAAAAAATGTATTCTTCACGAATTTTTTAGGAGAATATCCCTACGAGAGTATATTTTCAGTAGAGATAGGCAGTATGCAATTTTTTTAAAACATAAAATTTAAAAAATCCTTGCAAACAGGCTGTACATGTTATGGAAACATCTCCGCTGTAGAGAACTACTCCTAAAGAATTCGTGAATAATACATTTTGTTCGAAATTCCTACCTTTAAAATTAACGTACTGAGGCGAAATTTACTTAACATGGGATTTCCTATTTAAATTTAGCAGCTGTCAGCAGATAGGCAGGGCCCTTAAGACTAAATTTTTCTCATCAACCATTAACCAGTTGCCGTCCACATTATCTTTTCCTTATATAATCTTTTTAATAACTTTCCTTATTATTTCATACCTTATTTAGCCAGTTTTTTCTAGTATACTCCATTCCCGAAATATGTTCCTCTAATCTCACCTCTTCTTTTAGTGGCCTAATTCCAACGTGTATAACAAAACACTCCGCACGTTAACTATTTGCTAGTCTTTTTTTTTTGGAGACTTGGTTTTTATTGATCGTTTTATTTGTTCCCATTTCCGTTCTGTTTTACGTTCCTAGTACTGGTTACGGCCCAGACAGGTTCGCCTCATTGATGACGTTGTACTTTGCCTTGATCGTCTGATTTGCCCCATTTGTTCGCCGGCTAATCCATTCGTCGTGGAAGCCGCTTGCCCAGACGTTTAAGCGGAAACGTTTAACCTTGGCTCTGGAACCTATTGAGCGTGTTGTTAATTCATTGGCGTTTCCGACAATACAAATAAAACTAGTTGCGCGAATTAACAGGGCGAAATTCGGGGAAAAAAGGAGAGGGTTGTATTTGGCCTTCCTCCGCATGCAATGAAGTGTCCCCGGCTCGTGGGAGAAATATGTTATTACCCCAAGGGAACGCAACATAAATTTATTTACCTCTTTTCGGAAAATTAATTCAATGTGTGCTACAACGCACACGTTGCTGTACGTTACCAGTGATACTGATTCTGGTAACTTTAACTATTATAAATGTCAACATTGAAAATTAACTTACTACCGATACTATAAACTATAAACCACTTCGGATTGACCGTTGTAGACGTAAAAGCATAAAATCTAAACAGGGTAACCGTTGTTCAATAAAATAAGTCACTCTTATTCTTAACTGTGATGCAGTTCGTGAATATACTATGTATCGATTTTCAAAATGGCATTATCCAGCCTTATATAAAACGATACTGTAATTTGATGTATGCCGTAGCACAAAGAGGATGTCACTTTCAAGCTCTGTAATTTCTGAATATTTTACAAGTTGGCAGCACGTTAGGATTGAACATTTGCATTGAACATTTACAAAAAATATGACATGTAAAATTGTAAAGGTCAAAGGTTCACAATACAAAAAAAATATATATTTAAATACTCATACAACAAATAGATTAAATTGCTCTTTCAAAGTACTGCGTAGCTCAAAGTACAATAAATATTTAACTGGCAAACCAGCGAAGTAGTGTAAAACGTTTCAAAAATATCAAAAAGTAACTGTTGACTAGAAGTACTTCAAACACTCATACAAAAAAAATAAATTGCTGCGAAATTGCTTATTCAAAAGTATTACGTTACTCCAAAATAAATAATAAATATTTAATCGCAAAAACGAGCAGAGTAATATTAAAACGTTTCTAAAATACAAATAGTTGCTTTGATGACTAGATAAATTCAAGGTATTTAGTGGAGTAATTTGACTAAAGGAGGGCAGCGCTTCAGGCCCAGTAAAACCTCATTTACGTAAAAAATACAAGTTAAAATCTGAAATAAAATCTTAAGTTAAAGTAGTGAATCGATGGAGGCAGTCTGTAGACCCTAACCATAGCTCCATCGAATAAATAATCGACGATGACAGTTAGAACACTTCAACAGACTACGCCCAACGCGTAAGTCGTGATAGCATGGTAGCGACAATTAATTTTAAAGTAAATGATTGGGCTGCAGACAACAACTATATACAACACGTAAAGCAACTTTAACTATACAGACAAGCAAGAAATTAGTTAGGCCGAAACTACAATTTAGGCAGGCAAGAGAAACACAATACTACACGACGCAATTATTTAAAAAAAAACACTAAACTGATCCACAAATGAAAAGCTGCGACCACGACTCACCGTTTTACAAGCTCCAGCACAATCAGCCGCTCACGCAACTACATTATTTAAACGGCGTCTCATAGCACCCTTGTCCAAGGGTGGGTGAACTGACAATTTTAGCTCATATTACAATTTAAATTAGCTCTAGCAGGCGTCAACCCCACGATCTTCTTCACAGGCGTAGAATGAATGCTGCACAAGCCGTGTAACAACTTACTATATAAACTAGTCCCTGAATTAAAAAAAGCTGACATACAAGTAAGGGAAATGAGGGGAGAAATCAGGAGGGGAGCCGAGTCAGCCAAGGAGTAGGCCGCCTTACAGAGGAGCGAATCCAAAAACGATGCGCGCGGCGGTGCCACCGTCGCAAATGTATCGCTCAAATAGTTATGGAAGCTTTTCGCCAGTAATTTAATTTGATCTAAGCTCCGATGTCCCTACGTTAATGCAAATGTTTTAAGATAATCTTGTAAATACAAAGACCACGTCTGTTTACAACAAATCTTAAAGTCTTCAGTCAGTTAAAATTTGACAGGTGGTTAACAGTTGCCCTGAGTGGAAGGACGTTTTCTCAAGCTACCAAACTTAGACGCCGCAGATAAAACCAGCTCAGTCTCATCAGTGTTTTCTACCATTCACTACAGTTTAGAGTGGAGTGGAGAGATGAGGGTAAAGTGGGGTGAGTATGGAGCAGCGCCGAAACGTAAGGGCGGGGGTAAATGGGAGATCCCCTATAAAACCCGCCAACCAGTGGCATCGTCTGCCATGATTCCCACATGTGAAAATCCGGGAGCAACCTCGCCGGGAACCTAGCCCTGTTCGCCTAGATAGGAGGCGAGTAGTCTAACCACTACATCACCACGGCTCCTACAGTTAGGAAGTAACCAAAATTTGTTCGTGATAAAAACATTATTTTGGTGTCGTAAAACATGCAATATTTTATTTCTTCCATAGTGCTTAACACAACTGTTTGTGATATATTGCATTTTTAAAATAATTTATTTGAAACGCCCTTAAAAATTGTGAGGCGATTACAATAATGCATCAAAATGTTGTGACGGTGCTGGAACACCGTACATCCAGCATTAATATCAGCGCAGAAATAATAATGTCGTGTGGGGAGTGCACCCAGGGCAAGGCAACACCCTCCGAGTGACGGTCTTTCCAGCTGGGACCTGTAGGTGACCGTCATCCCCGGGAATGACAGAAATGAAACCCTAGAATGGAGCGGTGCTGGAATGCAAGAGCGGGGGAAACGGGAGTACCCCGAGAAAACCCTCCGGCAAGCGGCATCGTCCAGCACGATTTCCACATGCGAAAATCCGGGAGTGAACCCGCCGGGGATCGAGCCCGGATCGCCGTGGTGGGATGCGAGCGCCCTGGACACTGCGCCACCGCTGCCCCATCAGCGCAGAAAATAGCACGTCCTTACACGGGTATAGATCAACCAGGGAACCGAGGCTTACCTAGTTGATGACCCGTTAGACGTAAGTCGTCGTGGACGTTGGTACCGACGTGGCTGCGTAGCTTGGCAGGCGAGCGCACTGTCAGCATGGAGGCTTGAAACTGCACCCACCCCTCACCCCGCCGATGCCACCTCCTTCCAACGTGTATGGATGACGTTTAGCATCTGTCCGAGGCTACCTTCGACGCCATCAAGATTTGAATGTTACTGGACTCGAACCACTACGAAGCTTTCTGGGATGTTCCTCAACACCCTGGTCAACGTGTTTACCGACTATAATAGGGGTTTTCTTTCGTCTTGGGACAGATAATGGATAGGGACATCACGATGAGAACATTATAACTTGGCATAAGTCATATCCTGCAATGTTTGGTGAGGGCATTTTTAGGCCATGAATAGGAAAAAATTTTAGATAAGTTTTTTTTTATATTCTGTAATTTTGCAATGTTGTAATATTTGGGCTAAGTATGTGTTGCCATGGCAGCCCATTATTAAATTCAACTTCATGTAATTTTCATAACAAACATTATAAATGTAACTTATTTTAAAGCCTGTTTGGCTATTTGTATTTTTTTAATGGTTGTGTTTTTGATATGAGCAGTTTATATATATAAAAAAAGAAAAACAAAACAAACCCGGAGATAAAGGAAAACAAATCTAACAGTTTGTTGAATCATTTATCAAAATAGTGGGGGTTAATTATCTTGTATTAGAATTCATTTCAGGGGAGTGTTGAATTGTCGCAATTTATTGCGACTGCGTTATTTGTTTTTACTCTGCTATTTAAACTTTGCTGCTTGAAGCTTTTTGGTAAAACTCATTTTCCTTAAATGCGTGGAATGGAAGGAAAGGGAGTTGAAGGTCACTGTAACCAATTAACAACTGACATCTTATTTGGTGTGTATAAAAGGCTGTCAAGTTTTGGTCGTTTTGGTCGTTAACTCGTAAAATTTTTCGTATTCTATTTATTAGATGCTTAGCTGTGAAGCATCGGTCCTCATAACCGATTCTAAAAAATTCCTTCATACATTATATGTTTTCCGACGTTTTTCGTTTGCACTTTATCCACGATAAGGAATAGTAATGCCTTAGAAATATATTATTATAACCTTCTCTAAATTATTGTCTTAATTCTCATTGCTGGCTGTAAAACACTTTCAATTCTTGCTCTCGTTTTCATAATTGAGTTTGGATGAAAAGCAGTGGCAATACTATTAATACGTACCTGACTTAATTGGCAGAGGAATCATCAGCTACGTTCCTTCAATTTACTCGCCTATGTAAGAAGGTGGTAACCTTCAGTCACACTTAGAAAGGCGCCGTACACTGTCAGCGAGACCATCTCTGTTAATGCCCCACAGCGACCGTCATATGGCACGGATGGTAGCCTGCATCTCTTGTGTCATACTGCTTCCCGTGAAGTGGTCCCTTCACTTTGGCGAAGAGATTGTAATCGCACGGACTCATTTCGGATGAATACGGTGGATATTCCAGTGCCTCCCGACAACAGTCATGCAAGGAGATCCGTCACAGCGTTAGCAGTGCGACACCGTGCATCGTCATGAAGGATGGTGGGAGTCCTTCATAGGAAGAGCCGTCGCTTTCTTTTGAGTGCGGGATGAAGGTAGTTTTCCATGAAGTTGGGTGATGTGCTGCATTGACCCCTCTGCATGTGAGGTACAGCATGGCACAGGATTACCTCATGGATGTCAGACACAACAGTGAACGTGAACATAATTCTCACACTTCGTGAAGGGTGCACTTTGTTTGGACGAGGTGATCCAGGACTCTTCCCTTCATTGGATCGTAGCTTCAAGCGTTGTTCGTACGACAGAGTTCAAGTCTGATCCTTCAAAAGAAGTATTCAGCCTCCATGTGGTAGCGGCTCAGCAGTTTCCGTGCAAGTGCATAGCGATGCCATTATTGCACCTTGGTGATTCGATGGGGTATCCATCGCACTGCAGCATTGTCACGGAACTCAAGAATGTCGTGTAGAATGTAGATCGTGGTTTCGTGGCATACGTTACCTCCGCGGCTAAGTCGCGCAGAGTCCGCCGGCGATCCACATCCATCAGGGAAGCAAGGATAAGAATTGCGTCGTCCGTTGGGGGTCGTCCTGAACGGCATCCCTGCCTTCACGGAACACTTTGATCAATCGCGCCACTGTACGATACTGCAACGCTGCATCGTCACTTGCTTTACGGATTCCCTGAATACAGTATTGCGCACTTCAACCACGTGCCACTTCAATTTTGATCCAGGGACGTTGTTGTCCTTTCGTAAACGTATTTTTGGAGCGCTTTAGCTTTCCTGCTCCATTTTAAGCACTACAGTATTTGCCAGAATAACACACAGCCGTTCCGACTCGTTAAACTTTCTCACCTGACCGACCGTCCCTTATTAGCATCATAAACTTCCGCGGCTCTGTGACTGACGCTTGTGACGTGTCAACAGTGTTGCCACAACTTTTTATCCAACCGAATTACTTGTGCTGAAGAATGGCGACTCACGCCAGCAAGTCTCCGCCAGCATGAATGAGACGACTGGGTTCTGCTCCAAAGCCCGAGGCCTACGTTCGAAACGTGGATATCACAGATTGGTGACTAATCACCGAATAACTTCCATTCAGACAACACTGGAAGGGTTGCACTTAAGTAGCGGAAAATTCATCTCGCTGTTACTTTAATCACCGTTTCTGAAGTACCGAACAAAGGAAATGATCCCCAAGGCCGATACAGGCAGCAGTTTCAAAGGTCACGTCGCATCAACGAGAATGGCATTCAACTTGAACCAGTTTATCTATCCACTGCGAGGCGTTTATAGAGGAAGGGGATATTGGGGTTGCAACCAACCCCTCCCATTTGCTCTTAATGTTGTAAACATTAAGTATTGGAGTTATTAAAAAGCATTTAATTGCGATAAAAAAATGTAACTGCTTTAAACTATGATGTACTTTATTATATTATAGTCCATCCACGGTTACTTATAACTTTTCTGAAGCCCTGCTAGAGTTCCTCTTCCAGGATATTACTCCGCCTCATGCGAACAAAGCTTAACCGTATATTGAAAATTGCATCAGAGGGACAACGCACCGCATTTGTGCGCTCCCTGTTTAATTACATCTTGCATAAGAACTATTTATTACTAAGCCTTACCTATTTTTTCTCAGTTTATATTCACATAAGTTATTACTGAAATATTATAATTTATAGATAGAATATAGGTAACAGATCAGTTTAACCAGAAATGAGGTACTTTTATTTTAACAGAAGTATTAAACTCTTGCGATACAAGCCTTATTTTGGAAACAACCAAACACCTCATACATTAGGTTATTTTTCAAAGATTTGATTTAAAAAGTGTGAAGAAACCGCGAATAAACTGTAGCAAGTAATTTTTTCTCCTGTAATTTATTCTAGCATTTAGTTATAACTCATGTGTCAGCACTGACAATATCGGTGCAACTTCCCTCATTTCACTTCAACTAGTACACTCTAAGCCCGAATCAGTGATATCAATCAGTGGAATAATATTAACTGAAAATCAGACGATAAGCTTCTGCCGACTGGCAAATCAAGTAAATGAACTGGTAACAAGAGACTTGTGACAGTAGAATTCTCAATACGCAGGGAGAATCACAAATAAATCAGTGCAATTTAGCCATCATATTAATTCATTATCTGGCACTGATTATCAGTCGAGTCATTTCCACTGGTTTTCACTGATTTGGCTCAATTCTCCCTGTTTCAGTTTTAGAGTGTATAATTTCCCCCATATTCCTTTTGATATATTTCTGCCTACGCCACCGGTCCATTTTGTAACGTGCAGCATATCCGCTGTTATCGCCAGCCTTCTATTATTCTACTATAGCTTGTTCTGCGCACTAGATTTGCATGTATGAAGTCATATTTTCTGACGTAGTTTGAAAATACAGTTTGCGGTTAGTTTCGAAGTGTTTTTCGATACTCTTCACTGAGTAAGATGTCTTTTCTAGAAACTGTTATTGCGTGCTGGTATGTTTATTAGAAGATGTAATTTACAAATCGAAACTGAATTCTACCGCGTACCGAACTGAGAACACCTCACATTGTAAGCTGACGCTATTCGACATAAAAAGTTTAACGACAATCGGTGGACCAGTTTCTCTGGCTAAGAGAGATCGTTGAATAGCAAAATGCCCAAAAGAAGAAATCAGAACTGCAGATACTTCACGTTCTTGTTAAGTTGTTGAACGTACATTCATGTTGTTTCTAACATATTCAAAAGCTCAACCCCTCAGTAGTTAAAATAAAAATTTCTTAAAAAATACATTTAGATTTTTGTAAATTTTCTAAAATGGTACCGTTCGCTGGCATTACCTAACCATCTAATAACGTTCACATGCCATGGAACTCCGAAAGTTGCTAAGCAGGAACTATGCTGGCGCGTGTGTGTAGGATATATATATATGTTTGTGTTATATACACACTGAGGCGACAAAAGTCATGGGATAGCAATATGCAAATATACAGATGGCAGTAGTATCGCGTACAAAATGTATAAATGGGCAGTGCATTGGTTGGGCTTTCATTTGTAGTCAAGTGATTCATGTGAAAAGGTTTCTGAAGTGATTATGGCCGCACGATGGGAATTAACAGACTTTGAACGTGGAATGGTAGTTGGAGCTAGACGCATGAGACATTCCATTTCGGAAATAGTTAGGGAGTTCAACATTCCGGGATCCACAGTGTCAAGAGTGTGCCGAGAATACCTAATTTCAGATATAACATCCCACCATGGACAACTCAGTGGCCGACCGCCTGCACTTAACGACCGAGACAAACGACGTGTGCGCAGAATGGTCAGTGTTAACAGGCAAGCAACACTGCGTGCCGCAGGAATCAATGTGGGACGTACGACGGACGTGTCAGTTAGGACAGTGCGGCGAACTTTGGCTTTACTGGGCTATTCCAGCAGAAGACCGACTCGAGTGCCTTTACTAACAGCACGACATCGCCTGCAGCGCCTCTCCTGGGCCCGTGAAAATATCGGTTGGACCCTAGACGACTGGAAAACCGTGGCTTGGTCAGATGAGTCCCGATTTCATTTGTTAAGAGCAGATGGCAGGGTTCGAGCGTGGTGCAGACCCCACGAATCCATGGACCCAAGTTGTCAACAGGGAACTGTGCAAGCTGGAAGTGGCTCCATAATGGTGTGGGCTGTTTTACATGGAATGAACTGGGTCCTCTGGTCCAACTGAACCGATAATTGACTGGAAAGGGTTATGTTTAGCTACTAGGAGACCACTTGCAGCCATTCATGGACTTCATGTACCCAAACAACGATGGAGTTTTCATGGATGACAATGCGCCATGTCACCGGGCCACAACTGTTCGCGATTGGTTTGAAGAACATTCTGGACAGTTCCAGCGAATTATTTGGCCACCAAGATCGCCCGACATGAATCCCATCGAACATTTATGGGACATAATCTAGAAGTCTGTTCGTGCACAAACTCCTGCACCGGCAAAACGTTCGCAATTATTGACGTCTAGAGAGGCAGCACGGCTCAATACGGGGAATTCCAACGACTTGTTGAGTCCATGCCACGTCGAGTTGCAGCACTTCGCCGGGCAAAAGGAGGTCCGACACGATATTAGGAGGTATCCCATGACTTTTGTCGCCTCAGTGTATATAAACTACAAAAATGTTTCCGAGTTCATTTTCAAACGTTATAATTTTTTTTTTTATCTTCTAAGATATTTTTTTAACAATACCGATAGCTATAGGTATGTATGTAAACACGTTGTGTTGGTATATAAATACCCATTATTTACAACTTTATGCACTATGTTAAACAATACCATAAAAGTTCAACACCACACATTTTCTTGAAACGTTGTGAATATACTGGAAATTCGGAATACCTTCAACAAATAGGTCCCCTACCATTAAAAATAAATGTTTAATTTTGGTAGGAAAATAAGAATGGTGTAAAATATTCGTCTCGTCGGTATCTCAATACAGCTTATTTTCAGTTTTACCAACAAAATTTGAACCGATGTGCTGAACTATGCTTTTAATACTGCATATACTTGACTTTTATGTATTACCGTGAAAACAGCTTAACGAATCAGTGGAGCTTGTATGTGCAGTAAAAGCTAACTGCAAGTTGTTTGTAATCGCTTTCTCTTTGTGCGTGCCAACAGCTGTGATCACGCAAACTTGTGTTTACTTGCGATACATTCGTGTTTAGCGTAGCTAACCTCCATCCAGCACGAACACCTGTACGGCCGATAAACTGGAAATATAAATCGCACTGTCAAAGTTTTATACAGCAAAAACTCAAGGAAAAAATGCGAAATTTAATTAGGGCTATCATCGGGAAAAAGCATGTTCCAGCAACCGTGAAAACAAGATAGTGACGGAAGAGATATGTTAGGAACCTTATTACTTCCTTCAAGCGCGATTGTTGAAAAACAATGCTTAAGTTTTAAAAATTCTCTCCTGAAAAATCACTGCTTTTGACTTGTGGTGGTTTTATTACTTTGCCAGCGCGAAATAACACTACTTAAAACTTAGTGACTTATACAAGTTTGATTTAATTACTTTCTGAGCTCCTTTTATCTTGTTCATTCTAGTGTACGGGTCTTAATTTATGTAGGGATTTTTATAAGCATGAGCTGCGGGCCAAAAATCTCGACAACCTGAAAATGAGAAAATTTCGAAGGCTGATCAGTAGAATGAGTGCTGTGGTCAAATTACTCGGCAACGGCAAATGGTGGTTGCCAAGAAGTGTCACACGGCAAATAAACGACCTTCAGCACAGCAGGTGGGTCCTATAGGTGCGAACAAAATAGTGACGACTGGAAATACACCAACCAGAGTGAAACAGCTACTGCTTCATAAAATTGTCAACAGCTAACTTCGTCATGGCCGGTAATATTCCTCGGCTATACGAGTTTAAAACTGTGTTTTGTTTTCTTCTTGCATAATCTTTATAAGTTGTTCGCGTCTATACATGGAAACCTGTCGCCATTCCTCTCGTATGTTTGTGCAGTCAAGGTCAGTCACGCTTTGAGACGAGAAGACGCCTTGTGCTCATGAATAAGCAGTCTCGTTTACATCAGAGGATAGTCTAGTAAACGGAAAAGAAATAGGGACGTACAGCTGCAAGACACGCCAACGTAACTGCATTGCTCGCTGCTAAAAGTAATACACCACACAGCAACTAGAGACACAGTTGCGATGTGCTCATCAAGCGAATAGGAACATTTTTACTATGTTGTATAATCAGACATACATGAGGGATTGTGTTTAGCTGAGTTCCGCAAAACCATTCAGCAGATGAATACATTTAGTCAAAAGGGGCCGCTCCTCTACAAAGTTGGGATATTATTTTATACTCAACCTGTATATTTGCTGGCAGTTACGTAATTCTTTAGATTTGTATTTTATATGCTATGTATATTAAACAAACGTAGCTTCTAGTGTTATTAACTCTATACTTATACTCTAGAAGTAAACCAAATGGGATTGAACTACTTTTCATTGAATGTTTTTGCAAATTGCAGCAGCCGTGTAGCTTAAAATTAAACATAAAACTACAATCACTCTACCGGTAATTAAATACTGAAAAATATCTCAACTAATTACAGACACTCGTTTCATTTCCGAACATAAGTTACAGTTCGGGGTTGAACCTATTACATATACCTATACTAGTAGCACGGTTTACGCACTTGGACGACCCTTGGCCACCGAACCCCGCAGTGTACAGTGCCGGCCAAAAATAACTTCCTGTGCGTTATGTAGACAATTGTGTGCGCTGGGTCTGGGTGGGTCAAACCCATGCAAAAACGTCAAAAATGTATTCATTTCATCACTCATGATTCGACATACTGGCTTAACTTTCCCTGTTCGCATTCTGCGAAAAACTACCTATCGGCTGAGCCGCCGGCTGGCGAGTAGGTTTACCAGGCGCTGATTGGCCAGCGGCGTTCCAACCTGCTGCTGGCCGGCGGCGCCATTTTACTGGCGTGTGCTCCGGATTTCGCAGTACAAGCGGCTGCTTCGCCTGCGTATTCGTGAGTACTGTATGACATGACGACCACTTGCAATATGGCAAGGAAATGCCAGGACCGGGAACCTTGCCGTGGTTTTCCTCGTTTATGCCGCAGGCATGGCACGTTCTATCACCCACTGCAAACTGTAGCAGAGTTGCCGCTACTAACGTTTTGCACGAGACAGTACCCACGTCCTTCAGAATTTTTCCATTTCTGTTAGCGTTGCAGATAAACAGTTATTTCTGTGTCTGTGATCGTATTTTTACCAGGATTTTCTAGTATGAAAATTCTATTAACCTTAATCAGTTGCGTTAGGAATTGAATCGCATGTGTTACGCGCCGGCGGTCTTTTTACTCTTTGCGACGCCTGTCCCCCGCCAAAGGTGCCATTTCTGACGTCACAGTTGTGGCGATTGTCAAACAGCGGAGCTGTGGAAAACCATTGCTTGGTGCGTGTGTCAAGCATGTTCAGGAAGTCACAACTTTGAGGAGATCCTCCTCGCCCGTGTGGAGAACAAAGGAGCCGTCCCAGCGTTCGGTGTGGGAGGCGGCGGACAAAGGAAAAAATCATCCCGCGCTTCGTCTCGGAGTACCAACGGACACGTGACGTCACCTTGCTCGCACGAACAGCCAATTAACGAAGCGGCACGGGAAATAGCGTGACGTGGTTGGTAAGCGCATGCTTGAGTGACAGTTCACGCCTGGGGATAACAAAACACCTTCGAGAGCGTTGAGGACTGCGGAATAATCTAGAAAGGATTAGCGCAGGTATAAATACAACCCTGTAACCATGCCGAAGACAAAACGTACCTTCGTCATACGTCATGATAGGGACAGGTATTTTTCGAGAAACATATTTATGGCCAGGCTATACTTCAATATCCTAAGTCCACAACCACAACTTCGTTTGGTTATTGGTAGAGACCTGAAAAAATTTCGCGATTTTAAATCACCTATAGGTTAAACTCCACAGTTGTATGTACCATCAAGCAAATATCAAATACTCATTGGTACCTTGCTGTCACAATGGAAGGCAATGATTTGGCCTGTATTTTGTTGCGAGTTTATTATTGGCTCAAGTTTCTCCAGGTGGCGTAAAATAACGCATGGACCAATTACAAACTTAAGATAAACCGACGACTCTTTGAATTCTAGCTTGACCCTAAGTGAATCCGCGAATTCTTCAGGTCTCTAGTAGTTGGCCGCGTATTTACATGAGAAGATATGTTCCTATTTGAGTGGGCCAATAGTAATAAAGTACTCCGATACTGGACTTCCATGATTCACGAGCAGACATTTGATGTACGTGAAATTTTAAATCATCCAACCACGAAAGTGCATATGAAAAAAAGTGTTTTGGAGTACAACTGTCCTTGAAATATTTTCACGAAAAAAACCTGTCCCTAGCTATACAGCCCGGAAATTTCCTAGAAGGTAGGAAATATTGAATGGTTACTAAACAAATGCACGAAAGAAAATATACCGGTTGTATCTCATATTACCATTGCTGGTTGGCGGAGAGATGTGGAGTGGTCAGACGACAGCCAATTGGAGGACAGTTGACAACATAAGTAAGGAAAAAGAAAAATCGAACTTAATTTTATTTAGCAGAAAGAATACCACCGCCTACAAGAATGAACGCGTGCATGAGTTAAAGAAATAAATAGTTGCTCTTTGATTGATAATTGATTAAAAACGGATTGAATTGCTGCAAGAAGTTTTAAAGTTCAATTATGAAGAATTAAAACGAGTGATATTGATTTATTGTGACTGAGATGATGAGTTAATTATTAGTCCTTTTTATTTGAGAAAACGAACGAGGTGATAAAAATATCGAGAAGTTGAGAATTTCGGAGTAATAATTTCATTGCAAGGTTACCACCGTGATTTTAACTGAAATGTTGCAATGTGTTCCAAATCTAGCTGGTCCTCAAATGAGTCCCAGAAATTTCCAGGCCTCTGAGCATTTGTGTACTCGGGGCCCCTTGATCTCCGAGTTAAACGGCGTCGGGCATAGCTAGCACTTGGACGAATGACCGGCAAGGACCACCACACTGCGTTGGCACATTTACACTGTATGCAGCCGCGAAGGCACTCCTCTTGGGCACAGGGATGCGGCCCGCCGAGGGTCGGCAACTCTGACTACGCCGTCAACGTAACTTAGTGGCATTTACATTTGTATCTGCCGAAGACAACACGATCTGACCTTTTGCTAGCGGTACCACCACACCGCCCTATCCTCTTTGGCCGGGCTTGTTGGGAGCGGCTCTCGTGGTTGTAGGGACCTTGCACACACATACACATACACACACAACACACGAGTTTAACTAACCGCTTGCCGGCAACACCACAACTTGTTAGATATCACGATAGAATATCGCGCTAGGCTCCATTATCGAAGGGGAGCTCCAATACGGCAAAAAGAGTCTTACAGCCTATTCATATATATATATTTTGTGAAGGGGAAAATAAATTAAGAAACTGAATTAATCTCGTCTATTTATTTACCGGCCCGGCTTCCCCCGGGCACAATTGAGTTTTACAGTGATACACTAATAAATAATTTGGGACCTGTCAATTCATTCATGTGAAAACAGAATTATAAAATTATACTATGTTGGCCTAGGTTTTTAACTGATTACGGCAACCCAAAAGGAAGGAAATATTTTTTACCCGATAGCCAAGACGTAGGGTATTGTTTTTGGAGTGTATCTGTGCAACTATCGCGTAGTTACTTCATTTCCGCTTTCCAGCGTCGATGTATGAGAATCGAAACGTGAGTTTCATCAAGTTGTAGCTTTAGAACAAAATGTACCTAGGTAATACTTTTTGCGCTTGGCTGAGGGATCTTAATCGATCACCAAAGTTAAGCAACGTTCCCAGAGGTACACATTTGGATGGGTGATCGTTTAGTGGCATAACATCTGAGCGCTTCCGGGCTTCGGAGGGCACGTTAAATATTCTGTCCAGGTTGTTATCGATAAACAGCAGTCGTTAAGCCATTTCAGGGGTCCTCGGGCGGCCTGATAAACTCTGACACCCGCCGTTGCAGAATTACGTTTTGTTGTTATTCCATAGGAACCATACAATTTTCCGAGATAAAAATTATCCGATGTCCTATTCCAGGACCTAAAGTACCTACACAAAATTTTATCAAAATCCGTTACGCCGTTATGGAGCTGAGTGGTAACAAACATACACACACAGACTTTCGCATTTATAATACTAGTAAGGAAGACCACCGCTGACCTTCCACGAGCCTGGTCTCGGAAAGGCCGCTGCAACAACACGCAGGTAATTCACAAATGTGTCACTCTAAAAACACTTTATTTGCTGCAACACGTGTTTTTGTTGATGCGAAAAAAAAAACTTATCGTTTAACTGAACAACTGTAAAGTAGGTTTGCCGCAAATAAAATTTTGCTTGATCTATACGTATATTAACAGCAATTATTATAACATCTCACTGGGTTTCAATAATCCTTTGTGATAAATGCAGTTACTTTATTTTGAAGAATTACTGGTTTTATTCCCGATAATTTGTGTTGCTGTGCTGTCAATTTCTTTAAATATCCTGACGAGCTTTAACGAAACAATAAAACCACATCCAAGCGAATATTGTTTTCAGTGGCATAGAAATTTTCCTTTTAAGCGTATCTCATGTTACCTACACTCGGGTACAGTGTTCTAAGCATAGAATAAAGACGAGATAGATCGATTATCGTCTTCTGCACATGTACCATAATTAGAGACCTGAAAAATTCGCGAGTTCAATGACCTGCAGGCTAGATTCTGCAGTCTTATGTACAAATGTGCCGATAATTACTGTACACTGGTTGTCTGCTGTCACAGTGGAAGGGGACGATTGGGCCAGCGTTCTCCACTAGGTGTCAAACACCGCGTGGACCAATGGCTAAAGATATATATACACACGTGTTTTAAATTCTAGCTTGTCTCAAAATCAATCAGCGAATTTTTCAGGTCTATAACCATAATTTACCTGCCCGCACCAATACAACTGTCAAAGTCACATTGTCAACCACGATGAACGTGTTTGTTTATATCTTAATTTCCAAAAGACAAGCCCTTTTACACGAAGAAAATACTTTAACCGATTTGAATATAATCGAATTGAATTAAACATTTGTCAGATGAAGTAGTATAAAAGTTGTCCACGTTGAAGTGAGCACTTTTGAAATCAATCTTTGAAAAATGTCGCTGTCTCAAGTGCATACATTTTAACGAACGCACTGAGTGGCATGCGCCCAGTCAATTTGGAAACTAAGTCGGGGAAAGTAGTTCCAAGTCTGAATATTTAATTAAAAGTGCTAGGTAAACATTTTTGAAAGCTAATATTTGTTTTTGTTTTCTGTTTTTTTTAAATACATTTAAGGGTAAGATTGTCAGATTTTTACAATATTTATTTTTCTTATAATTTCACAATATTACGTGACCAACGCATGAATGAAGCAAACAAGTCATGGCAATCTTAATTTTATATATTGCGGAAGAATACTCAATGTTCATACATGTGGATCTTATGCAGAACTTTCAAAAGTGCTCAGCTTACACAAACACCTCCAGGTAGTTCTTTGCATAATCAGTGTTCTAAGCTCGAATCCCTTCCACGTCGTTTGTGATAGACGTATTGGCACGGAGACTGGTTTTTCGCAGCTAGCGTGATCGCTCTACCCCCATATCCAGTCTGCTGTTGTGAGAGTTAAATTCGTCACTCAATTGAAGTGTCGTGTTGGCTGTAATCCAATACACGCTGTCGTTGTGGAATACGCTACTTAGTGCATTGTCTCTGTTGGGCGACGGGTCTGGTGGCCGGCGGTTACCAGGGAAGACATTTCGGAGGTACGCCTCTCTTCTCTCTCTGCAGTCGAAGATTTCTGCGGAGAGAGAGGAGGTTTATTTGATTTGATCGTTATTCCCCCGCCGGGGAGAGAGAAGGGTCTCCGCTCTTCCTTACATCTACTACGAGAGGAATCTCAGGAGCTAATATTTGCCGAGTACAGTCACGTAGGCTGAGAACTGCGCTCCTGGCTGGGTTACACTTCTTATCCTCCGCTTCCCCTCGTCCTTTTGCTGCCCAGTCCTGCTTATCAGCGCAATTTCAATTCAGTTCGTCCGGCAGTGGCAGTTTAAAGGAGGGCCTCTCTAGAGGAAATTTTTAAACGCCTCAAGGTCACGTACGGCCGTAAGGAAGCGTTACGGCGGTTATGGAAAATAGCATAAACAAGCTTCGCGTATGTTCTCCTTCCTCAGAATCTTAAGTGGTGACTACAGCATTTTAATACAACAGTCTGTACAGGAGAGATGCAGCATTGTTTTGCAGAAGAAGAAATGTGGTAAACAGAGGGTTACCATAAGCGATTTTGCTAACTTGACACTTTTCAACGACCACATGTATGTTTCAATAACCAAACTTATATATTTATATAAAAAAAAATATAAAAAAAATCATCATATCTGTCCGGAAGGAAATATTTACATTGAAATATTGCATAAATTAACACTTTCAGAACAACTTTAATTTACAATTTCCTATGTTGCAAACAAAAAAAAATGGCGTGATGCGCGCTGTACTTAAGTCACCACAGAACACTTGTTTCGTTGTCACAGCCAATGAGCTGTGGGCTATATGCTCGGCTACAGTTATATGAACCAATTATGACGTAGACCAGTCGGTTTGCGAATCATTTACCGACAGGTAATATCATTGATCACTGAGCTTCGCAGTGTGCAAGTACACAATTGTTATAAATACCTGGAAATTTTCGTGATTTCATTTGAGGACAAAGTAGACTTCAAACAAGTGTACAATTGACCTTATTTTTCAACAGGATCGCAGTTTGTACGATGCATCCTGGATGAATTCGAGCCAGTAACTGACCTGCAAGAAAACTAGGACCGAATAGTGTTCTGCCTGATCTGCGATGAAACCGGGGCGACAACCAATTAAACAACTAACTGAAGCTCTAGTACACAAAGGATTGTGGAGTCTGGCTTGTTGCCGAATGAATCCGCGAAATTTCCGGGTACCTGACAAATGTGTACACTGGGTGTGAATGGGTTAAAAGAAGATTAGAATATACACAGCTGCTTACAATGAGGGAGTAAGTGAATGAGTGAAGATATTTGGGCGGCTCTTAACAGCGAGGTCTTGAGAGCCGATGAGGAACGAAACAGCCGCATGCGTCCCGAACTCCGACAGAACAAGCTTCATGCNAATCGGACTCAAGGCTCTCTCCGCAATAAACAAGCAACCGGTTTGCGACCACAAACGCTCGATTAACACTTTCGACGCTCGGAGAAATCACGCAGCGAGAATATCGCTCGCAACAAGTCAGATTCGAAACGTATAGATGTGTCTGTGAAGATATGAACATTTCAATGGCCGTTGCTTATTTCCATCGCCATTTATTTTGTTCACTTGCCCTTATAGAGCTAATCGCGTATACCGATGAATGGATGTTGAAGTCCGCCGTGTTCAAGGGCGTGGCTATTTTAACGTCCTCCTATAACAACAGTGGACGAAATAACTATAGCAGTGCCGCTGTAATTTAGGACTTGGGAACTCTGTCAGTGTCGGTCCACTTCTCCGTTGAAAAGTCATCGATTGGTCAACGGCGGCATGGCGGGTGGAAGCGAGTTCCTGCATACTATGATAAAAAATGTATATGGCTGCCATTCCGAAAATAAGTGCCTGACATACTTGAAACATATTCGTATCAATTTCCGCAGTACTACTAGTTCGCCAAATTCGGTAGGAATCTGTATATTTTTTCCCGAGATATTATACATAAACTTTACTAATTCATGTAGTGCTATCTTACAAAGTGGCGTACAAAAGTGGTTTTGTTTGGTTTATTATGGTGCTTGCAATATATACTGTTAGCGTATAAAATTGGGTTGAAATTGGTCAAACGGTATGGTAGTTATACCAAATAGACCTAAAATATTTGTATAGCCGCCATTTTGAAAATAGGTGCCCAATAAAGTTTAAAAACGTATATTTACCTGGTGTATCGTAATATTACATACGTGCCAAATTTAACGAGAATTGGTTGAGAAGTTTCCGAGATATAGCGAAATAGCTTTAATTTTTTTTAAATGTAACGCTATCTTCCAAAATGGCGGACCAATAACAATATTTACCACTGAATTCAGTGCTTATACCTTGAGCTAGCTGCCAGAATACAAACATTTGTTTAAATCGGTAGAATGGTTTCCGAGATATGATATATCGTCCAAAATTTTAAGATGGCCGCCATTTTGAAAGTAAGTGCCCGTTGTGATCGAGAATTATAAAAGTCAGGTGTCCTCACTTAGTACCGATGTATCGAGTTTAGTTAAATTTGGTTCACGCGTTGAAAAAAATTGGGGGAGGGGGGGGGTTTGGTCATGCACACACAGAAAAACACATACACACATATACACAGACGCACAGACAGGAAAGTGATTTCGTGAGCTTTTATTACCTTCCGGAAGTAGGCTAAAAATGACTGAAATACACTTATAAGCACTTTTCCACTTAAAAATGGTTGAGGTTTATGGGTTTCTTCTGTAATCAAACTTGAGAGTTATAGTATAAACGTTTTATTCACAACACTATAACAATGATACAGCAAGAAAGACACAGCTATACTAAAACGGCGNGTTATAGTATAAACGTTTTATTCACAACACTATAACAATGATACAGCAAGAAAGACACAGCTATACTAAAACGGCGCCGTTTTACAGTGGTGTCGCCTAGTGATAGTTATACCAACCAAACAGGTGACAATTATGACAACTAAACAATTTGTTTTCAAACAATACAAAATGTTAAACTTTTATATTTAATACTCACACTAAAATTTTAACATTACTAGTTCAAAAAAATTACTTGCAATACAAAAAATGATTTCTCAGATATGCGAAAGATTGAGTGGGCAAGGCCTTAGTTAACATGTCAGCTAATTGATTTTTACTTGATACATACTCGATTTTTATTAAGCCCAGCTCCACCTTTTCCCTTACAAAATTATATTTGACATCTATATGCTTTGTTCTCTTATGATAAGCAGGGTTGTTAATTAGTTTAATAGCACTCTGATTATCAACACATAGTGTAATACATTTATAATTCTCACATAACTCACTGTTATTAACAAAGTTGGTGTCATAAAGAAAACGACGAAGTGAGGCAGCTACAAATTCTGCTTCAGTAGTTGAGAGAGCAGTAGTCTTTTGTTTTTGACTGCACCAAGTGATTGGTCCTCCATTTATTTGAAAATTGTAACCTGTAGTAGACCTACGGGTATAAAAATCCCCTGCATAGTCTGAATCTGAATATCCTATGAGATCACTGTTTTCTCCATATTTAATACAATAATCTTTAGTATCAAATAAGTATCTTATTACACGTTTAACAGCATTTATATGCCGTTGACTAAGGTTATTAACATATCTGCTCAAAACATTCACATAAAATGATATATCAGGCCTTGAAACGGAACACAAAAATAACAATGACCCGATAGCTTCTATGTATGGAAAATTTGGATTTTCTACATTCTTTGTGATAATAACATTTATGTCTGCTGGAGTACTTACAGTGTTTGCATTATGCATAGAAAACTTTTTAATTATCTGCTTGATGTAATTACTTCGACATATACATATACAATTATTTAACCTCACTATTTCCATGCCAACAATCTTGATAGGCATCACATTTTACTTGACTAAAACCACGTGCTCACAGACGGTCCTTCTTAATAGCAAAAACCCACTTTGTAGTAAGTGTTCTCTGACCTAAATTTTCAACTGTAGACCAAGTTTAATTTTCTTCTAGCACCATCAGCTTTTCTTGTATGGCCTTGGACCATTCCTCCTTGTGTGAACATCTCATTGCTTCTTCATATGTTTGTGGCAACGAGAACTCAATAAGATTTGCCTCATAGTTTCTGTTTCTTCGCGGTCTCAAATTATGAGAAGGTTCTATATATTCTATTTCTTGAGATGGCTCACAGGGAAGATCATCACTGTTACAACTGTGCATGTCGTCTTCATTCTCAGTTGATTGACTTTCTATCTGTGTTACATNTCATTGCTTCTTCATATGTTTGTGGCAACGAGAACTCAATAAGATTTGCCTCAAAGTTTCTGTTTCTTCGCGGTCTCAAATTATGAGAAGGTTCTATATATTCTATTTCTTGAGATGGCTCATAGGGAAGATCATCACTGTTACAACTGTGCATGTCGTCTTCATTCTCAGTTGATTGACTTTCTATCTGTGTTACATTCTTTTCGCACTTAGGATTTAAGGTTAGTTTCATGATTTATGTTTTATATATTTTCTTTTCCTTCATCAGAAACATATATGTTTTGCTATATTCCTTCTAATCTCTGGAACTTGATCTTCATAAAAAATGGCATTTCTCGGTACTTTAACTTGTTTTGTATTTATATTATACATTCTGTAATTAGTATTATCATAACCAACCAGCATCATTTTCTCACTCTTCTTATCTAATGCTGTTCTTAACTGGTCAGGACCATGAACACACCCAGCACTACCAAACACTTTCACATGACCCAACTGAGGTTTTATTCCATTCCAGAACTCATAAGGTGTCATGTTAGGGGTCTGACTTGAGGAGGTTCTATTCAATTTATAAACTGCAAAGCTCACAGCCTCAGCCCACAAATTCAATGGAACATCTCTTGTATACAGCATAGAGCGAGCACTCTCCACAATAGTGCGTAGTTCTCTCTCCGCCCGTCCGTTTTGTTCAGGGGTGTATGGAGCTGTACACTCCTGAATTATGCCTTCTTTATCCATATAGTCCTTGTATATTCTGTGCCATTGTCTGTATGAAGGACCTTTACATTTTGGGTATATTTGTTTCTGACCATGGCATTATATTCCTTGAAAAATTCCAATACATCACTTTTGTGTCTCACAAAATATACATGCCTGTCACTTGTAGCAGCATCTTTGAACAATAAAAAATACCTCAGACCTTGAACTGATGTGTGACTCATAGACCCGCAGACATCACTGTATACTAAGTCACCTGGCTGTAGTTCTCCTCGCACTGATCTGTGAAATGAAAAACGACACTGTTTTCCATATGCACATGCTTCGCAAACAAAATTACTTTGATTGTCATCAACTTTTAAACCTTCAACAACACTATTATCACTCATATTCTTTATTTGTTTAAGGTTGATATGCCCTAGTCTCTCGTGCCACTTTTTAATGTCACTTTGATTGCTTTGAACCACATTACAAGGGTCTGGAACCACTGTTTCAATTTTTAGTTTATATAAGTTGTTTTCTGTGATTATTGCACTAATTACCACTTTATATTCTTTGTATATTAAAGCATTTGGGTATTTCTTGATAATAGTGTACCCTCTTCGACAGATTACTCCTTCAGAAAACAGGTTTCTTCTTNTGGGTATTTCTTGATAATAGTGTACCCTCTTCGACAGATTACTCCTTCAGAAAACAGGGTTCTTCTTAAACTAGGAACATACAAAACTCCTTGTAGTATGCTGTACTCCCACTGTTAATCAACCCATCTGCGAATCTTTACTTTTCCAATACCGCACATTTCTACATACTGTTTGTTTCCTAATGACAATGATTTTTGGTTGCACTCCACAAGTTCTTCAAAATAATCTTTTGTGAATGTAATGTGCGCAGATGCACTGCTGTCCAAAATCCAGGTATTCTCTTCAACTTCACTCAAGTTGGTTTCTACATTAAACGCCAACATTGTCTCATCTTTTGATGGTTTCCTCGTTGATTTATTCGGAGCATTACATTCTTTAGCAAAATGCCCACGCTTCCCACAGTTATAACATTCAAAACGATGTTTAGAAGTTTTGTTTTGATTTGAGCTACTACCACTCGCATTGTGTTTCTTTTGTATTTGCTACAAGAAGGGCAGTTTATTGTTCTTTTTCACATGAAATACTGGCCTCTTCATCCAACAAACGTGCTGTCAAATTAATGAGGGTCTGCTGTTTAGGATCCAATGGCATCCATGCTTGACGCAACGATCTGTACTTGCCAGGCAAAATTTCTAGTATTTTTGTAATGATGGGCAATTCGCTGACACTTTCCCCACTATCTCTTAGCTGTTGAGCCAGGTTTTATACCTTCTAGATGTGCTGTGCTACACTGTCACTTAAACACATTTTATACTGGTAAAACCTTTCATGAATCAGCATTTTATTCAATTCACTCTTCTGTTCGTATACTGATTCTGGTTTGAACATTATTTCATGAGCAGTTTCACAGTTTTCTATCAGTGTAATTTGTTTGAGATGCATTGAAGAAGTTATAATGAACATTGCCATGCCATCATGTTTTAACCACTCACTTGGTTAATTTCCAGTTTAGGTACGGAAATATCGATCCCACTTGCTTTCAATGCGCATTTTATTTGGAATTTCCATTGTCGAAAATTATTTCCATAAAGTTTTTCCACATTCAAAGATCGTGATGTTTACATTTTTGAAGTTACCGGCGCGCTATTTTTCTGACAATAAAAATAACGTTGTCTTTGCTGTTTTCTTCTGTTATCTAAGTTCCAGAGCTTCCTGGGCCCATAACCTGTTGAGGTTTATGGGTTTCTTCTGTAATAAAACTTGAGATTTCTAGTATAAACGTTTTATTCACAACACTTTAACAATGATACAGCAAGAAAAACACAGTTGTACTAAAACGGCGCCGTTTTTACAGTGGCGTCGCCTAGTGACAGTTATATCAACCAAACAGGTGACAATTATGAAAACTAAACCATTTGTTTATAACAATAAAAAATGTTCAACTTTTATATTTAATACAAATAAATATATATTAGAGCCGGAAACAGAAAATTGAAACAAGTATTGTGGCCGTGAAAAATTTCTTAAATGAAGATACCGCTCAAAAATACTAACAGTTTTTAAATGGCAACTATACCACTGAAGCTCTAGAAGTTTGGCATTGAATACTGCATTATAAATGTTAATAGGGACATGAACCTTTCGCGTTTTTAACGACCTGTAAACTATACTCCATTGTCCTGTGTATTTTCTAGCGTTGGTTTTCTGTTCATTGACTGCTGCCCCAGCGTATATCCAGTTTTACTTCATACCAGGGGGCACGGGATTCGCTCTTTGTTTGCTAGCAGGCCTGTTATTGGCTTTGAGTTCACATGGCCTTGTCCAGTAAACTGTGATCCAATTATAAACATGACAGAAACACACATGTGTTTGAGGTTTGGCGTGTTTTAAAATGAATTCGCGACATTTTCCAGTCCTTGTTAATGAAAGATTTCAATGACTGAAGAGCCGCTCAGTGATAATTCAGCTAACACAGCGAATTGCAAATGTGTGGGATTCACAATGAACAGGGACCTCAGAGCAGTGGGATTTGCGATTAAATCAGTGAAATTCAATCACTTTTATGGACGGTAGAAATCAATTATTTAAGTTGAACTACTTTTACGGTTTTAGTAATTTTTTTACGATTTATAAGAAACGTTTTCATTGATTTAGAATAAACCCATATAGAATTGTTATTATCGTTATAAAATCTATCAGCAGCGATCTTGGTTCTTCAGTATGTTCAAAAACCATGCGTTATGCTTTCGGAATATTACTAGACATTATTTTCAAATTGTGAAGTTATTGTTACATTCCGCAAGGTAGATTAGATTGCTGAAGAAAGACGTAATGCTGTCAGAATGTAGAAATATTTGCAACGCTATGCAACATAATTTTCAGAATTGACATCCGTCTCCAGCGAGTGTTGGATACTTTTATTTAGGTGGTTCACGGTTGCAGTTCTTTTGACGTTGGCGTACCTGTTCTCTGATTGGCTGCGAAAGTCTCTGGGAAGGGGGTCTCATGTCTATAGGCGCGAAAGTTACCCTATTGGCTGGGTTGCAGGCTGATAAGAAGAAACTGATTGGCGAACGGCCGGCGTTTCTATACGTTGCTAACCAGTGACGCCATTTTACTGACGCGTGTTGTTGGAGTTCGCGGAATAAGCCGTTGTTTCACTTCTGTGTTCGTAAGTATTCTTTGCTGTAATTGCATAATTTTAAAACAAACACTCGCTGAAAAACTGATAGCAATGTTATCAGCACGTTGCAGGAAGTAGTTATACTTAGGAACAGGAAAATTTCATGAATTTATTGTAGGAATAGCTAGATTTAAAACACGTTTACATAGCAGTCACGTTTACAAATGGCTCTCACTTTACTAGCCACGCCCTCACTGTTAACTTTTTTAAATCTGCACTGAGAAATAATTTGTAATTTTACTAATGTTCGCCACAGTTCCTCAATTTCTGTTGTAAAATTGCTCATTTTTAAAATTGCAACAGACGTGTTTGAAATATACCTCAAGAAATGATTGTACTACACTTACCCGTAATGTACAAGCTCAGATCAATTGGCGAACATTCAACAACAGGAAACCATATATAACTGTTCGTGCAAAAACTAGGTGTGATGGAAAGTGCAACTGCGTGCAAAAATATACGCAACGTAAGTGTAAATAACGTGAAACACTTAAAACAACTGTAATAATCCTAATAAAACATTGAGACAACTTTATACTTCATGTAGACTGCAAAAAAAAAACTGTTTTGCAGGGTCATTCAGTGGTGACTGATCAAACTTCAGCTTTCAAATAGACCTAATTCATTACAGTAATAAAATCGTTGAGTGTTTTTTTATGTCAAGTTATCGATAGACTAAACAACTGGTTTTTTGTTTCTTTTTACTATTCATGCCATAAAAAGTTCCTGAATTTGGTTTAAGTAGGTGAAGATGTACTGTTGCATGCAGTCGGAACAATAAAACGTTACAGGTGAATGCGAGTGCAAAATTTTTTAGAACGTTATCCAATATGAAAGGAATAAGCTACGTTGCGTAATATTCAGCTCCGTTAAAATTCCAAGAAACTGTCGACGTGTAACCAGTCACGTTTAGATTGTTTTCGTAAAGAATGCAGGGTATACTGCTGGCTGCAGAATAAACAGAAAAAAAATTCTAGCAAGCGATGGCATTTGGAGCGCTGAAGATATTTCCTTGCTGCACAGCTGCCTCAATTTTTTTTGTGCATCGACTGTCTGCAGAAGGTACCGCACGGCAGATTTTGGAACACGGGTGAGTGCGCGAGTGTGAATTTTGCTTGGTTTGCAGGAGATTTTGAACGTTACACGACGCACGGAAGAAGTGACACTGGCCACACCCATTGTCTGTATGTGCAGCAAGATAGTGCAGCAGACTTACCACAGCCCTCGTCAACGCAATATTTCCTCTTTTTTTCGGTAGTAAAACTGGTAGTTCTACGGATTTTCTAAATGTACACTTAAAAAAAAAAAAATTAAAACTTGCTTCAATCGGTGCACAAACATTGTCATTAGCAACCGACTGATCGATATCAGAAACCTCCAGAATTAATTTCCCGCTCTGCGTCATCTCAACATCAAATCTACTTTCATTTGAACGTAGTATTGTCTAACGTTCAGACGTTTTAACATTTCCTGTTTCTGTGTTTGTATTGTTACATTGGGAAGTAGAGATTCCGGGTTGAAAGTGTACGTTTTCTGACAAACTAGAAAAATGTTGACTTGTTTTCGAAACGGGCATGTATTTATTCATACAATTTAATATAAAAATTATGATTTTTTCAACGGTATTACGACTTTGCGTGACAGCATTCGTGCAATATGAAACTATGAACATTTACGCTGTCACTTTATAACGGTATGGCGTTATAATCCAGATAAAGGCGTGCGTGCTCCATCTCTGTGATGTATAACAGCATTTTTATATAGAGAAATTGATTTCCAAGATATCCATTCTGCAAACATCCGTTTAATCATTTTCATTCTTGGCAATTTGCAATTGTGATGGTAATGTGGAAATCGACACACGCAAATAGAGGTATAACACTACTGATAGCCAGAGAGCTCAGCAGAATACTAAGTTAAGTTGCTTTGTAATAAAGGTAGAATTGTTAGTGCTGTGCACGTTTCTTTGTACTCCGTGCAGATAGGCGGCACATTGCGGAGGCGTGGTACACAAATAGATGGTAAAAACTCAATTGACAATTCTAAAGACTCTAGGAAGTGTGTATGCGTGTATACAAAGTGCACGCGTATAAATGGTTGTATAAATATGCATACAAGAACTGACGATACCACACAGCTGTTCTTGTGAAATTGGTCAGCATGTATTACGCCGTGAGTGTGTTTGTTTTATCACGGCGCAAAATACAATTGAAGTAGGAGCCAATACTTCTTGTTGAAAAAGTGTGTCTGAAAGTATTATTTGATACTACCCGTTTCCGGAATATCCCAAAGGTTTTTTCGTTGCGAAAGTGAATAAGTCGGCGATAGCTGCAATAAATGCTCCCACAATAAAGGATTTACTAACTTGCAAAGCGAGCAAGGCAAGGCATGGTACACATACGTCGTTAACATTCATTTTGAAATCAGTTGCGTGCGTTCATTATCTATTACTGTTGCCACCTTTGTAACAGTAATCAAAATAAATTATAGGCTGTCCGCGGTAAAGTGAGCATTTTCACGACCCTTGTTACATTTTTCTTTCAGCCATTTTTTATCCTGTAACCACTCTTTTACATAAATATTGCCATGTAAGTAACAAATGCAGTGTGTATATTCCATCGCACTCAAAAGGTAGCGTCTAAAGCCAAAATATAATATATTTATTGACTATTGTTCCAAATGAGAGGGCTTTCAAAAGTGTTCACTTTACCGTGAATAGTCTATAATTGCATTGAGTTGTAAAATGAGCGTTATTATTAACTGGCATCGTGATATATTTCGCAGTCCTGTATGTATTCGAGATGGCGTCATTTAATCATCAGTAGAGCCACGAGTATTTCGCGAATTCATTCGAAGGCGAGGCAGACTCCAAACACTTGTTATTTTCTTCCACTGTTGTGATTGGACGACAGTTATTTAGACACGCCCCGTTTAACTGTGAACCAGTTATAAGCAGGAAGCAATAGAGCGAGTGTTTAACAGTCCTGTGCAGAGGCCTCACGTGATCACAGCAACGAATAAGCAAACGATAATGTCTCGAGTGTATAGAAGGCTGTCCAGCCTAGCTTGCTGCCAACTCAATTCGCGAAATACTCGGGGATCTATTCATCAGTTGCTATCTTCGTGCGAAAAAGCTTCCTTATAACTAGAGACCTGAAAAATTCGCAAGTTCAATGACCTGCAGTCTAAACTCTACAGTTTTATTTGCAAATATTCCGATAACAACTGCACATTGGAAGTAACCGTGAATGGACTTAACTAGTTATCTCTCACGAGAAAATTATGGGCGGTGGAGGCTGTTCATGGTTAGTTGACACTTATGAAATCAATCTTTGAAAAATTTCACTGCCCCTGTTTCCATATATTTTAACGGGCATACTGATCGGCATGCCCTCTGTTAAGTTGGTAACGACGGAGGGAAAGTAGTTATATGTCTTAACGTTGAATTTAAGGAGTTAAGTAAACATTAGTTAATACTAAAGTAGTTTATATATATTTTTGTTTTTCTAATGTTTGTAAGTTTAAGGATTATAACATTTGTAAAATACTTCCTTTGCTAATAATTTCATAATTCAACTTGACCGACGCATGAATAAAGTGACCAGGCATATGACAATGTTAATTCTTCATATGGTGAAATAATACACTGAGTGCGTGCAAGTAGATCTTAAGTTGAGTTTTTCAGAAGTGATCAGTTTACTATGAACACCATATAAGTAGGGATCTGCAAAATTCGCGTTATTTTTTGACACCAAGCTAAAATTCATAGTACTATATATATACTCGAGCCGGCGTCATTTCCCCCTTGGTTGCTGCATAAATGTTAAGTCACGCCATTTCTGAGTGAACTGCACGTGATTGGGGCACACAATTGTGAAGTGCTCAATTATTGGCGCAGAGTTACCCTGGGCGTGCCAAATAAAGAATGGTCCAATGACACACGTATTGCAAAGGAAAAGTGTTTTAAGTCTAACGTGTACTCGAATAATAACGCGAATTTTGCAGGTCATTACATGTAAGTAGAGACCGGAAAAAATCGCGAGTTCAATGACCTGAAGGCTAGACTCTACAGTCTTATGTACAAATATGCTGACATCAACTGCGCATTGGTTGCTTGCTGTCACAATGGAAGGCGACGATTGGACCAGCATTCTCGAGGAAGTGTCAAATACGGCGTGGGCCAATGGATTAAGTTATATAAACGCACGAGTTTTGAATTCTAGCTTGTCCTAAAATAAATCCGCGAATTCTTCAGGTGTCAACATACAAGTAGGGGCAGTGATATTTCGTGAAAAGATTTCGAGACAAGATACAGTCCAAAGCACTGTAGGGTCGTCCAGCTCCTTTGATTGGCTAAAAATTGTTCTGACTCGTGTTAACAATTTAGGCACGAATCACGAAGGTTCAGTGTCGGAGTTACTTAGTCCTGATGACTTGGTCAAATACGGACACGGCACTAGCAGCCAATGGATGTATAACAACAGCTGAGGTGTATATATAGTATTAAAGTCTACTGTGTACTCCGATTTTTACGCGAAATGTCACTGGCCCTACATATAAGGCGTCTACAGCACAGTCACAAATAATTTTTAGTGGTACCGTGATGCCACAACAGGTTTGATTTATAATATTAATTTTTCGGGTACAAATCAGGGGACGTTGGCAAGTATCTGTGCTGAGGAAGATGAACACGACAGCAGGAAGTAATGTCCCGGATAGCGATCAGAGGGGTGGAACCCGTTACGGGGTAAGGAAAACATATATGCTGCAGCGTCGCCAAGCAAACGAGGTTAGCGTTGCTTCTCTGCATCGCTCACGTCTCACCCCGCGTGCACGAGCTGTCGTCGTTCCCGATGACGCCGAAATCGATTTTCACCTCTCGCTTCCATTGCTTGCGCTAGTATCTACTTGTGTGGAACTTCTCCTAGAAACACACACCCTCCCCCCCGTACAACCCTTGTTTATCCAATCACACACATCTTCCCTTCCTAAGTTCACAACTAGGTAAGCTCTTCGTAGCACAACGCTGCCAATTTACGTACACGTCAGAACATTTCCCGAAAGTTATGGCGGAATGATTCATATTCCATCCTCGCCATAATAATTCTCAAGATGAAGCCCGGCCCCTCTAGTATACCGACTTGCGCAAACAATTGTAATGATAAAGACTGTTGAGATTTTAGGTTAGTAGTACAAATTAACGATTGCACTACCTCTTTCATATTTGTATTAATATATAGGCTGTTCAGGGCAAAGTGAGCCCTTTTGAAGGCCCTGCTTAACATATACATATATGTACATTGTGCATTCTTCCACCATATTCAAAATCAACATTATCTTATACATACATTTCACGCGCGTGTTAAGTGAAATTGTAGAATGATTACTAAAATAAATAATTTACCAATTTGCTAATTTTTATACTTACCATGTAAATTTAAAAAAAAAAGGTACCACAAATAATTTCAGTAGTCACAGATGTTGGCCTAACACTTTTAATTCAACGTTAAGACATATAACTACTTTTCCTTAGTCGTTACCAACTTTACTGAGCACAGGCCAGTCAGCGTACGGGTTAAAATACATGCAGGTGTGGGTAGCGACATTTTTCAAAGGTCGAATTCAAAAGTGCTCAAATAACGGCGAAGAGCCTATAGTCATAAAATGCACCAGTAAACAGATTTGATAATTTGGTTTGCATTTTTAAAAATTCCAAATTCTGGTACAACGTGGCATTGATATGGGTCCTAAAACGGGACACAAAATTTTCACTAATTCATTTCAGAACAAGGTAGACGTCAACTTGTACACTGAAGTCACTTTGCAATTGGATCATAGTTTTTTTAGACACATCCTGGACGATTCTGAGTCAACAGCAGACTTGCCAGGCGTGAGGTAATACTGGATACTATCTCGGGCAGCAGCCAATGAACATACATCTGAGGGTCGAGTTTACACGGGACTATGGAGTTTAGCCTGTAGGTCATTGAACTCGCTGACAACATCCCACCTTGCCGGATGGAAGAAAATGAATAGTTTTTCTTGAATATGAATTTTTTTTAACATAAATTTAGACGAACAGGAACAAATAATTTAACTCTCCTTATCCCTAATGACTGGTGTATCTAAATTAGTGTTATAAAATAATGGAACTCACACTATAGATAACTTTAAATGCTCCTGTGCAAGATGTTTTAAAGTTGAGTAAAGTGCAGCGCTCTCTAGCGTTATGTTAAGCTGTGTCACCATGCGTGGAAAATTAAATGCGTAGTCAGTCCACGTGTAATAAACTTTTTTGTCAATAAATCGAAACCGATGAATCTTGACCCTCCCAATAATTTACCTAAGTCAACATCTATGTAAATGACGCCTGGGGCGGCAACTTCGATAACCTTGGTTAGATGTAGGAGACATTATTTGACGTAGGGCCTAACGCGATTATTCAGGAAGAAGGACACCCTTTAAAAAAAATGGGAATGAAAATTAGTTGCTCGCAAAATGCTTGAAACTACGTGATACATGACAACAAATTCGTAAGAAGTGTTAACCTCATTTGATATCTACCTGTTATGAACATTTGGCGGGCGATAACGTCACCCGTTATTAGGAAATTAGGGGGTGCCATGCTTATATATATTGTTATGAAGTAAAAATCATGTGTACATATGGCAGGATATCAAACCACGCTTACACTTTTCACGAATTTGTTGTTTCATCTCGCGTAGTTTATGACATTTTGCAAATAACCAATTTTAAGCCTTTCGTTCCCAAATTAATTGCTCGATTCTGGTTTTGCAGACAACAAAATATTTGGATGATTGCGTTACGCAACCCTTCCAGTCAAAAATAAATATATAATTTTAGGCGTTGCAAAAAACAAATCTATTGTTCGGACTGTACTTATATCCAGTTAATGCTTTGTCTTGCATCGGGACCAACATAAATCTATCTGTGCTTTATGTTACTGGCAGTAGTGGTTTTTTAGGCTACAGAGTCTTTGCAGCGAACGATGTCTCACACACGTACGGAACCTTTCTCATTGGACGGTATGTTCTGCTATGTACAGTGGAGACTACTTCGTATGCAACGTCCCAGAGAGAGGACACTGCAACTGAAAGAGTTAAGCTGGCAAAGAAAATGTTTTGTTATTATAACCAATAAGCAACAGGCATTGTGTTCTGTTATCAGTGATATGAACCAGCCATGACGTAGAGCAATGGCGCGGTTTAGAAATCAATAGAGACCTGAAAAATTCGCGAGTTCAATGACCTATAGGCTAGTTGGCACAGTCGTATGGACAAATATGCATATATCACCTGCACATTGGTTGTCTGCTGTGACAGTGGAAGGCAACGATTGTGCCAGCGTTCTCCAGGAGGCGTCAAACACCGTGCGGAACAATGGTTGAAATTATATAAACGCACGTGTCTTGCATTCTAGCTTGTCCCGAAATTAATCCGCGAATTTTTCAGGTCTCTAGAAATTAGTTACATACAGGGAAGATAATGGGTCACTAAGCTTCGCATCGTACAGTAATGTCCAAGTATAACTTTCCTGTGCAACATGTTGACAGTTGGCTATAGAGGGCATGAAAGTGTTAATCCCAGATTTTCAAGGAAGAAACTCTCCCTTAATAATCACGTTTGGTCACGTGTAGGGACCCGGAAATTTCGCGGATTCATTCGGTAAACAAGCTAGACTCTACGGTATTTTGTGTACTCGAGCGTCAGTTTGTTGTTGATTGGATCTTACTCCAGAGCAAGTAGCATGTGAATCCGTCTTTGTTTTCCTTGTAGGTTTGTTATTGGCTGAACAGTCGCCAAGAGCGTGCCTAGCAAACTGTGGTCCAACAGAAGCAGAAACTCAAGTATACACGCGGTTCAAGCCTAAATTGTCCTCAAATGAATTCGCGAAATTTCCGGGTTTCCATTCCCATGCCGTATTATGGTTTCTATCTCGTTTTGCACAAAGAATCATCCGAAATTTTTTTTTTGGAGTTTAGAATATCCCCGTATATCTTTCCACAGTCACACGTAAACACCAACAACACTACAGAATAGGTAAGTATACAGAGACAGAATGCCGTGGCGGTTTCTTTGACTTGGGCGTACGTATTCACTGGCTGGCGGCGGGAGTCTCTGGGCACGGGCCCCGTGTCTGATTGGCAGGGACAGGAAAATCTAGCGAGTTCAGTGACCTGCAGGTTAAACTCCACAGTTCTGTGTTAACTCGATCCTCAGATGAATGTTCATTGGCGGCTGCCCCAGATATATAATACAGCGTTACTTTACACTTGGCAGTATGGGATTCGCTACTTGCTTCCTCGTAAGTTTGTCGTTGGCTCAGGATCGTCCAGGAACGTGTCTAATAAACTGTGATCCGATTGCAAATGTGGTTATTATTGTAGAAGTTCTTGAAGACTGTCTTGTCCTGAAGTTATTTAGCGAAATTTTCGTGTGTCCTTACTGATTGGCTTCCGTGTGCCGCGAAAGACTGCCCGCCGGTGAGTGAGTTACCACGCGCTGGTTGGCGTACGGCGTGTCGACATGTTGCCGCCCAGTGGAGCCATTTTGCTGGATCGCTCTGTACAAGCGACTTCTCAACCTCTGTATTCATCAAGTATCCAATGGTCACGATCATCCAACTTCATGTGCCCAACTTCCAAGAATTTTGGCGATGACATTTTGCAACACGACAAGGAATTATCTGCGTGGCTTCACCAGATGCCCATTTCTGCGTTCATATTACACCCTTGCGACACTTAGAATTATTCCTGTATTTATTGTCACCGTAAGTACATCAGGTCGGGCTGATATAATACGTTGGAAGGCTTTTGCTTTTCATGAGAGTGTAATAAATCAAACTGCTATTGTCTCTGTAGCTCAAGCTCCTGTGTTGTTTTCACGTAAAAAATTCAAGATCGAGTTGGGTGATGAAATTAGGATGTTTCGTAAATAAGTTGGTACTACAGGTGACATTCATATATTGGGACATGTACAATTTGTATATTTTACTTAAATAAAATTATATAATGTATTGTTTGTTATAATTACTTTTCCCCGTCCCTTTTACCGCTGAATGGGAAATTTTAAATTGAAATATCTACAACAAATACTGCTTCAAAACAGTAAACTGTGTTACGAAAAGTGAGTTTCATTTTACATTGTTTAATATTTTAACTCAAAAACACCTAACGATTTTTCACATGTTTGATACTCATTTAAATATTGCGAGTTGAAACTTTAATTCCTTAGAAAAAAAGAATTAAAAAAAGGTCTGTTTTTGGGGCTATTTTATATGCATAACATACAGACGGTTGGGATAGAAATAAATCAAATATTTACGTCCATTCGCGGATGAGTTTCATTCGCCGGATAAACCAATATAAAGTTTAATAACAACTGAATATTACATACAGACTGCTATATTAAACGCGGGCGTATCTAAATAAAATTATCTCGCACGGGAAAATAACAAAAGCAAAAAAATCTCCGGAAAATATTTCCTATTGTTTAAACCTCTAACGCTCCATGCAGATCGCCGAGGAGCTGTCTTCGAATGCCTATATTTTGGTTTCAAACCTTGAGTGAGGAAAATTGAACTGCTGTTTTGGCATCTAAAGCTCAGCGGTAAGTTGGGCCATAAAGTGTGAGTTACATTTTAATGGCCGGTACACAAAACCTGTAATTCTCATGCTGCGTCAAATTTTTTTTATATTTTATCGCCAGTTTTCATCGATAAAAATTTATAAAAAGCATTTGCATAATATATTTAGCTATTTTCAATGGTACTACGTTTAAAATTCGAAAAATCTGGCTGAGGGATAAATTCCACTAACGTTACAAAATCAACTGATTCTCTATAGCTGGACATAGCGAATTCAATCGTTTCTTTTCCTGTGCGCGATTTTATTTTACACGTAAACCATTTCAACAGTTGAATTTAGTCATAAACTTAGTCGGAAGGTTGTTAAATAGCTAACGACGTAAATTTTCAAAGCATATTGCAACAATAAAGTTTTGGAATAAATATTTTAAAAAAATGCGACAATGAACACACAGAAGCACCTAGAAAGACGGCGTAATTCGGCGGTTTGCAGGCAAGCTCACATACGACTTATATACGTATACAGGTTGTCAGATAATTCACCGATACGGACTGCACCACACGAGTCTATGCACAAAACTAAGTAGAAAATACTCTTACGTATAAATACATCAGAAGCTTCGTGCACGAGAAAAACACGGCAGGAAAGTTCCAAAAAAGCATTGCAGCAAACATGTGGTATTCCAATCAGATAAGGGCGAGGCGATGTGGCGAAGCCGCAATTAACGTGTCGTCGTAAGACATACGAGCCGAGCTCAGTAGTGCCAATGAGGCCATGGAGTTCACATGCAGCGAGCACTGGAACATGGAAATGGCTACGGGTGCATCGGGCAGCCAAGTTCCATGCATGCTGTATGCATCCAACATGCGAGAAAGTGCGTTGCTGCGGGCAGAGCAAACTTCGAACATCTGTTATGACGTTTCAACGTTTTGTATACTGACGATGTACACTGTGCTTAACGTGGAGTAAAGTCATTTTATTTACTTTATTGTTGTTTTTCTCGTGCATTTTTACCGAAGAATATTTTCTACTTCGTTTTGACCATGTATTCGTGTGGTACAGTCCGTACCCGCGAATTACCTGGTATCTTGTATAGTATATTAGCGGTTTCTTCACACTTTTTAAATCAAACCTTTGACAAATCATCCCAATATGATGTTTTTGGTTATTTTCTAAGCGTTTCATACTTGTGCTAATATAAAAGTACCTTATTTGCCGTTAAATATACATTTCACTTACATTTTATTTATAAATTATAACATTTCTTTGATAATTAACACCAATAAAAATAGAGAGAAAATNTACATTTCACTTACATTTTATTTATAAATTATAACATTTCTTTGATAATTAACACCAATAAAAATAGAGAGAAAATAGGTATTTTTATAATGCCTAGTAAGATATAGTTCTAGAGGAAAATGTTATCAAACTGCGTGTGCACGAACGTGGTGCGTTGTGCCTTTGATGCGATTTCATAGACTTGGTGAAGCTTCTTTTGCATGAGGTGGGGGGGGGGGGATATGCAGGATGTATAACTCAAGCAGGGCTTCAGAAACGTATGAAGTACTCGTGGATGGACTATATTCCAGCATTTCTACTGGCGGGAAAAAGGCTCGCCGTGGTACTGCCCAGTTAAGTAGATGAATGGTGGTCGAGAGAAGACA